>LHUT01007341.1:1196-14488 GCA_001412135.1 Silene latifolia subsp. alba | reverse complement strand
CCTAATGAGAAATTCTTGAACGGGTACTAGGTCGATCAACATCAAAACAAACAATAATTTGAACATCAACAATAAAAACAATGGCTACTAATTTTAAACCAATTTCTAACTTACAATTTATATTCTTCTAATTTCTAACTAGCATAACAATTTGTAAATGACATTTTAAACCAATTTCCATCATTTGACATTAGTTTATAATCATATCTAACTTACATTTTAAACAAATTTCTAACTTACAATTTATATTCTACTAATTTACTACTAATTTAATTTCTAACTAACATAACAATTTCTAACTTACATTTTAAACCAATTTCCAACATTTAACATCAACATTAACAACATCAATGATAACAACATCAACAACAATAACGGCTACTATCCTAGGATCATTAGCATAATTTAAACTAAAATTAGTTACTTAAAAAGGTAACTAGTAAGAGGAGGTTACCTAATTAATTAAAAGTGAAAATGAAAAGAAGAAAAGAAGACGGTGGCAGCGGTGGAGGTGATCGGACATCACGGCCGGTGGTGGTGACAGGCATGGTGTTCGGAGGCACCACAAAAGGAAAAAAGGAAACAAGGAAAGGAAACAAAAGGAAAAGAGGAAAGGAGAAAAAAGGAAAAGAGGAAAGAAGAGTATGTGACGGTGGCAGGCCGGTGGTGGCGGGGATTGATTTGAGCTTTTTAGGTTTTTGATTAGAAAGTGATTTGGGGCAAATAAGAAGATCTCGCGATTTGTTTTCATAATAAAGGACTTTGTGACGGGCATTCTGTCTTAAATCCATCAGGAAACTCTTTATGGGACGGATTGTCCGTAAATATGTGACGGACTGTCCGTCACAAGCCCGTGTTAGATTACTATTTATATGACGGATAGCCCGTCACAAGTATAAATTTTGTGAAGGGTAATCCGTCACATCCCCTTGGCGCCCTTGAATTTATTAACACGCCTTTAATATGTGACGGATTGTCCATCACAATTCCTTGTCCATCAGAAGTCCGTCACAAATCCATAGAGTGTGACGGAATTTTAATCCGTCACTAAACCGCTATTACCTTATAGTGTGGACTGTTTGGGTGGAGCTACAATTACTATTTCAGATGATTTGATCGCTTCTTTCACTCGAGTGGATAATCTTTTTCTTGAGGGTAAATGCCTGCAGGTTCTGGGTGAGTACATTGTTAGTGCTGCGCTCACCCTGCTTGTTAAACCGGGTGGTGTTATTCATCATATTATTGTGGGCACGGTTTGGTGACGTCTTGTATATAAGGTTGGGGCTGTAATGATTGGACCATCTTTTTGTGGTTATTTTGATGGGCTTCAGTTTTTGGGTGGGGTTTCTGGTGGAGGAGAGGCTAGTCTGCATGCCTTGAATTAGTTTGTTTAGACTCCTGGTGATAACGTGGGGCTTTCCATGTTGTTCGTTGACTTCCAGAATGCCTTTAACTTGGTCGACCGTGATATCATGTTATGCGAGGTACGTCGGCATTGCCCTGTTCTCTCCCGATGGGTAGAGTTTTATTATTCTAGTCCAGCTTGGTTATATTATGTGGAACAATGCTTATGGTCATGTTAGGGAGTCCAGGAGGCTCCCTTGGGTCCTCTGCTTTTCGCTTTGGTGTTACACCCCTTGTTGTGTAAGATCGGGAACGCTTTTGACTTCTGTCTACAGGCTTGTACTTGGAAGATGACACTTTTTTTGGTGATAGCTTGGTTGTGAGGAAGGTCTTAGAGCTGATCATGGAAGACGGACCTCGATCAGGCCTTCATCTTAATGTGGGTAAAACCGAGGTTTTTTTTGCCTAAGGAAAATCCTAGGAGTCGGCTTCTTAGTGTCCCCCCCGGATATTGCTCGGCCATTACGTGGTTCAAAGTTCTTGGTAGTCCTGTCGGCGTGTGGCCTATACTATTTTCAGTAGCGCGCTTGTGTTGAAACGAGCGACCAAGACCATAGACCTTATGGATTCTAGCCCGGATTGATGATCCACAGTCGGAGCTGTTGTTGCTTCGTGCTTGCACCGGTATTTCTAAACTTTATTTTGCATTACCAACTTGTTCTCCCTAGGTTTTTCAGTCGGCTCAGCGTTGTTTTGATGCGGCGCTCCGTTCTAGCTTGGAACGTATTGTCACTGCATTTGTAGCTGGTTTTGGTGAGTGGCAGTGGCGCCTTGCTACCTTCCTCTTTAATTTTGAAGGGCTTGGTGTTTATGTTGCTAGAGATGTTCTGCATTATGCCTTTCTTGCGTCTCGTTTGCAGTCAGATGAGTTGCAAGCTAAGCTCCACCGTCCTTCTTGTATCTTGGCTCATAGGCCTATTTTTGATGGTGACGTGAGATTGTTTAATAAGACTACGGGTTTTGACCTTTTGAGTAATCAGATCCCCAAACTTATGAAGAAACTGTCAGACATATATTTCACGACAGATTCTGCTACAACAAAATCTGGGTTCTCCATGACTCCTCATCAGCTAGCATTATAGAAGTCGCAATAGGGTGACTACTCCTCTGATTGGCTTCGTGCGGTGCCTATTTGTGGGTTGAAGCAAACTATGAATGGGGGGACTTACTCTTGTGTGCTTAGTTATCGGGTGGGTATTCCTTTGTTTTCTGTGCTTGGACCATGTTCAGCTTGTTCGCGGGTCTTTGATAGATATATTTACGGAGATCATGTTATCTCGTGTGTTGGTACTGTTGGTATCAAGCATCGGCATAACCTTAATCGCGACACCTTCGTAGATATCTGCTTCCGATCTGGGATCTCAGCTAGTAAGGAGCTGGATATGGGTTTGATCAATGGGCATGACAGGTCCTTACGTCCTGCGGATTTATTGCTTTATTCTTGGGACATTGGGCGTGATGTGTCTGAATCTGACTCGATCTTCCCCCTTGACTCATTCCGGGATATCTGACTTCAGGTTCGGACACGTGGTGGTTGATGTTGCTCGGTGCAAATATGCCATGTATCAGGGCTTTTGTATGACGACTGCTATGGTTTCTTACCTTTTTCTCTCTTCGTTGGGGTGTTGGAGANNATTGCTAAGGAGGCGGGAGCCCAGATAGTATATCGGCTACCCATCAATTTCTTGTAAACATTGTTTTGATCTCTCAAAAAAAAGTAGTGTTTAATAAAAAAAATCAATAAAACAATAACCCATCTTTAATAAACTTATACAAGATAATTCTCATAAAGGTACAAGTTAATAAAAATATATGTAAAAACCAGAAATCATTACTTCGTTTCATCATAATTTTCGAAATATAATATTCATTAAAATCGCATAAAACATACAAACACGTAATACATGCAAGTATGTCATTCAACTTAACAAAATATCAACTCATAGCATCACGCGTTACCTTATTTGTCATCCGGGTTGAGAAGATACTCATCGTTGTAAAAATTCTCATGATAGCCTTCAAAACAAAATATTCATATGAATAAATTATATTTTAATTAGTTAAAGTTAAAACTAATACATGAAAGATAAAGGATAATAAATTACCCTTAAAATTAGATGAGAATTGGGTGAAAAATAATTGCTTGAATATAGTTGAAGGACACGAGTGAAATGGATGAACAAGAGAGGATTTGTTTGTCTTTCGTTCACTTCTTATTATTTTTGTAAAGGAGAAATAATGATATGCTAAGATGTTATGGGCCGTGTTTGGTAAATAACATATTGAGCGAATTAGTAGATTNTTATTAGTCATATTGACTCGTTGTGTAAACAAATTGTCCTTGTTATTGTGACTTGTTTTGTGAACCATTTTTCCTTGTTCATTAGTTCTTGTGACTCGTTGGTGAACCAATTCTCCATGTTCATTAGTCCTTCTTACTCGTTTAAATCCCTTAATTGGGTCAATCACACGGTGCTAGTGATTTAAAACTATATAGTATAATTAATTTGTATAACTTTCTTTAATTACATTGAAGTCCCTTGGTTTCTGGATTTAATATATAGTATTGATTGATAGATAGATATATACTAGGTTGCACAGACACGGATGTTTTATAGCCTTCACGTGTCCGACACGGTGTCCGACACGGACACGCGAGCGACACGCCTCAAAACGTGTCCGACACCTATTGAACCATGTCCTATTTTTTTTTAATTCCAATAGGTGTCCGACACGGCCAAGACACCTAGGACATGACCCGTGTCATATATGGACACGGCTTATTACGACATTCCGTTATTTGTTCTATTGTATCACAACAGGCAGCGGCACATTTCCCTTCGTTAACTCCGGTGACCAGCACCTCCGACCGATGACCTCAACTCTGACGGTCTCCCTCTCGGCTCTTAGCCTCTCACCAACTTGGTTTTCCAATTTTCCCCAAATTGAATCTAGGGTTTGTGCTATTGAGATTAATTCTCCTTCACCATCCAATTTCCAGTTACCAACCCCATAATCCATACATATTACCAGATTCGATCTTCTTATTTGAATCTTGGTTTCTATGTTGTTGGCTTGGTTTCTTATTTGGGATGGGTTCTTGGTTTCATAGTCGTCGTTGGTTTCTTGCTATAGTAAAATAATGGAGCCTATTGTTTAGTGAATTAATGGAGTGGTGGCCTAATTGGTTTGTTTCTTGCTTTAATATTTTGTAAAAAATAATGGCTGATAGTAGACTTCTTGGTTATTGAACTTGGTTAGATATAATAATTGCCTAATTGTTTATTGAAATTTATTGATGGGTTGTTTAGTCATTTTACGACATTGTGGTCTTTACCGGATAAGGGTTTAGATGCTGGTTATAATGTTTTTCAAATCCCTTTTATTTTAATATGTATATTTTTTTTTGCCGTGTCCGTGTCCTTCAATTTTCGAAGTGCCGTATTGCGTATCCGTGTCGTGTCCGTGTCCGTTCTTCTGCAACCTAGGATATAAGTATATATAGATAGATTGGTGGCTCCCAACCGCTAGGTTTATTGCCTTTATTCTGATATACATTTCGAAAAACCTAACCGACCAGTCTACCACCTTGGTCTCACAGTCTCATTCTCCTTATTTTCACAAGTTTAGTTTCTGCTTCTCGACGCTTTTATCCACTACTCTTGTATGCACATTCATCTTCTTCTCCCTTTTTCTTCTCGCTATTTTCAGCCACTATTGTCTTTTTTGGGAATGTTTGTTAGGGTTTCAGTTAATTGCAGTTTGTATTAATTTCTAATTTAATTAGTTGAGTTGAGTATTTTCTTGTTTTCTTTTTTATTATTTTTAGTTGTAGTTTGTAGTAATTTCTAAGTTTGTTCGTTTTATGTATTCAATTTTGTACGGGTTTAAAACTAGTTAGCTGGTATAATGCAAGTTATGCTACATATGTTTGGGATTTAATGCAAGAGATGGTTTTGAGATTTCTTGGTGCTTGTTAAGTCAAATCGGTTTCGATTGTTATGGCTTCTGTTTATTAGAAGTTGAATCCTGAAATTGCTAGAGATGGTTTTGGATTGAATCATGCGTGATTGATTGAGATGGAATTGTTCAAGGGCTGTTGCCGTTGCTTGGAACTTCAATGTTTAATGTTTGTGTAGACATGTTACTCCTGTGGCCGATGTGGGTGAATAGACTATTATAGAATATTACACTGCTTGGCGTAGATTTTGCTGTTCTTGTCACTCTGCTCGGTAGTTTAATTTAACTCCACTAACACCGACCACTTCCATTGCACCTGCTACGCCAGCCACTACCAGCTCCGTTCACCATGACAACCTTCTTTGTATAATATTTTATGGTGATTGTCTTGTATGCCCGTGCTTGATAATATACCACGGAATAGCTTTTGAAGACTCTCAACCCTTTTTTGGAGTTATTGTGTTTGCAGTACTTCAGACTTGCATTACTGTCAAAGTTACGCTGTTCTTTGGTTTGGTTTTGCTGTTTTCCCTTCCATTTTCTATACTCCTATTGTCTAATTTCTATATCTGTTGCCCATTCACGCTCCAGTAGTAACAATGGCAGAAGCTGAGCAAACTTTCGCGGAGAACAATGAGCAGCAAAATTTTTCTTTACCGGTCTCTGATCAGAATGGTCTTACTGTCGATTCATTTGACCAGCAAAACATTTCTGGAGATCTGCATAATGATTATAATTTTCCTGAAAATGATCCTGAAAACCTAAGTTTGGCTGGACATGGAAATGAGCCTGAAAGTGATAATGAGAAGACATTAGATGGAGAACAGGCTGATCAAGAAATCGATGGAATTGAGCTAAAACAAGAATTTCCTGAAAATGAAGCAAAAGAAGTAGATAATGTGCCTGATTCACATGTCGACGAAAAGGAAGAANTCAACCCTTTTTTGGAGTTATTGTGTTTGCAGTACTTCAGACTTGCATTACTGTCAAAGTTACGCTGTTCTTTGGTTTGGTTTTGCTGTTTTCCCTTCCATTTTCTGTACTCCTATTGTCTAATTTCTATATCTGTTGCCTATTCACGCTCCAGTAGTAACAATGGCAGAAGCTGAGCAAACTTTCGCGGAGAACAATGAGCAGCAAAATTTTTCTTTACCGGTCTCTGATCAGAATGGTCTTACTGTTGATTCATTTGACCAGCAAAACATTTCTGGAGATCTGCATAATGATTATAATTTTCCTGAAAATGATCCTGAAAACCAAAGTTTGGCTGGACATGGAAATGAGCCTGAAAGTGATAATGAGAAGACATTAGATGGGGAACAGGCTGATCAAGAAATGGATGGAATTGAGCTAAAACAAGAATTTCCTGAAAATGAAGCAAAAGAAGTAGATAATGTGCCTGATGATTCACATGTCGACGAAAAGGAAGAATTTGAAAATAATTTGGTAGGTGTAGAAGAAGAAAAGAAATGGCCTGGGTGGCCCGGGGAGAGTGTTTTCAGGATGTTGGTCCCTGGCCAGAAGGTTGGAAATATCATGGGACGTAAAGGAGAGTACATCAAGAAAATCGTTGAAGAAACGAGGGCCCGCATCAAGGTTTTGGATGGCCCTCCAGGATCACAAGAGAGAGCAGTAAGTTTTCACATATCTTTTTTAAATGTTGCCGAAGCCCATGCTAACTTCTTCTTATGGTTAATCACTTTTGTAGTAGGCAACTAGGCATTGGTGCTTTATGCGGACTTGTAGAGAAGCCAATTACTCAATTACTAGATCGCTGAACTTAGAAGGCTGTTTTATTAGTTTCTTGGACACTAAAATTGAGGTTTACTCTAGAGAATCTTCTTGTTGACTGAAATGAGAATCTAGATGGATCTTGTCACTGGAAACCCTTTTCTGAACATTCATAGCTGGTGGTAATGTGTTATTAGTGATTATTTTGAATCTCAAGTTTGGTGTTATTTAATTGAGTATTTGGTAATAAGTTTCCTCATAGATGTTACCGTCGACACGTGTCCTGAATTAACTTGATGGTGGCTGTTAATAACGGTTAGAATTTGATGTTATATTTTGTCTATTGTATACATTTTTCCCTATTAAGAAATGAACTTAAAATTCATCTAGTCGCTGGTTAACTTTTGAAGAAAGCAACAACAATAATAACGATAACAACAAATGTTCTCACTGAATACAAAGTCCTTCCACTCTCAATAATGACGCAATGTTTAAGGAAAATAATTAATGGATATCGGTGTAAAAGTACACAAGGGAAAATTACACAAGCTGACCCAATGTTTGCCAAAAAAACTATGTATAGAACAATGAGGTCATTTTACAATTATGAAGTGCACTAGGAAAACTTGAAGGCAATTGTTAATCAAGCAAACTAGGAAATCTTGAAGGCAATTGTGAAACAAAAAAAGTGTATCATTAGCCTAATGACTAATGGCTCTCGTCTATAGCAGATTAAGGGGAATAAACTCAGTATGTTAAATATAGTCTGAGTTTGCTTTGGATTCGTGATTAACCGATAACCAATACTATGCGTTTTAGAGTTCATCCCTATGAATGATGTTTGAACAAGTTAGGCAACTATTTTGCTTTATTATCTCATTTCCAAGACCAACAATTAGCGAGTCTCTGTCTGCAATGAAATTGTGGGGAAAACTGTTAGTCACTCCATGGCGTGCAATTGTGGATAATGTATGTGATTACTTTTGAAGGTCACATATCAAATTATGGGCAATTGTGAGGTCATTATGATAAGCATCTTGATAAGAAGTCCATGAAATCGGAGATAGAATCCTGACACAATTATGCTTAACATCCCATGAGAAATGTAATATAATATGGAGGAGTGAAATATATGGCAGTAAGCAAGACAAAAATGTGAACAGCAGCTGATACTACTGCATAACAAAAATGTGTGCAGGTTTATTGGCAATTTGTAATGCTACAAATTGATTTTTGCTGGCATGCGAGACTTGGAAGTGTTAAGATGCAGTTGCAGATATTTGCTTGGGAATTCTATCATGTCAGCACTTATGGGGTGTGGTCTGTTGATCATTGGCCGAGGAGGAGGTGCTTTTTGAGCTTCTTTTACCCATTTTCAGACCTAAAACGTAATGATTTGAAAGGATAATAGATGAAACTTATGTTGCTTTCAAGATGAATAAACAAGCTATCAATGTAGGTGCTTATGATTAACTAGGCCATAGTCATTATAAAATTTATTTTATAAGTAGATTACTTCATAAGTATCATACAATATTGTCCTCTGTGTTTCTTTAGTTTGCAGATTCAGTCCATTTAGACCTTTATTTTTATATAATAGACAATATAAACCCACTCAGTCCTAATAATAAAAATAATAGTATATGTACTTTACTTTTTATATTTAACAATTTGATTGATAACTCATTATAATAAATATCTAAAAAAATGCTAATAAATTGGAGATGTCTGTGCTATGATTAATCAGGTCGTAGCCGTAAAACATAAACTAAAGAGTAAATTAATTGACATCATAATTATTCATACAGTGGAAGCCTTGTCTTTTTATCATAGTGGGTTGATTCCGCTTTAATATCTCGTTTATATATAAAAGGAATTATACAAGCACTCATGTAATACAGTAGGAATATTACATCGAGTGTTATGGCTAACAGGTTTTACCCATACCAATGCACCTCTTTGCTGACTATGAAGTATACACATTTGAAGCTAGAGAAATGTGGAAAATTGTGTTGCATTTGCTCATGAAGACTATGATATACCCCCTTATGTCTGAGACGCGAATTTTAAAGCTCCGCATGACTCGTTAGTAGTGTATCTGCTCGTGTCCCTTGTCAGAAACCCGCAATTCTGGCTTTCTCGAGCTTGTAGAGGACTTTTAATAGTCTGGAGTCGGGACCCTCTTGTACATTAGTAGATTGTTTGCTTGCACTCAAGGGGAAGATGCGCTCTTGCATGGGTTGAGTGAATTTCTGTCATTTGATGATTGGCAAGGGAGGAATTCTGTTAGGGGCTGTTTGGTTGGGGGTAAATAGGAAAGGGAAAGGAAATGAAATTTCATCCCTTTATTGTTGTTGTTTGTTTACCTTCTTTTTCCATTCCCTTTACCCATTTCCAGGAATGGGTTTACCTCCCATTACCCCAAATGCACTCCCCCACCCCCAAGGGTTTGCAATTCCCTTTCCTCATTACCTTCACCTACCACCAATAAGTCAATAACTACCACTCAACCACCACCGCCAACACATCCATCACCGTCACCATTGCAGACGCTGGTAACCGCCATCCGCATCTATGCCGGCGACCGTCAGCTCCCCGCACCTCTCCACTCTTAGCGGCTCTTTCCCTATTTCGCCGGCAAATTCAACGGAGGAGGGAGCGCTGGCCATTACGCCAGGTGAGTGTCGGTGATGGTGGTGGTTATGGTGGTTGTTGGGTTTAGGGCAATGTGTTTCCATTCCCTTACCTATTTACAACCAAACACATTAGATTAGTGAAGGTAACCCATACCCCTTGTTTTCCTGATTCCATTCCCTTTCCAAATCAAAGGCCCCTTAATGCTTCTAGTTGGAACCACAAAGTAGGACCACTGCTATGCATCTGGAAACAGACAACTACTCATAACCCCAATCATGTTCATTTGTTGCATTTGACAGTTTGCTGCAAAAAGTACCGGAAATCGGAGCAGTTATTTTGAGGAAATAGTAACCTACTTTTGAAGTTGTGTATTTAGCAAATTCACGTGCACACTTTGGAAAGGAATTCTGAAAGCTTTACTTCTCGACTTATCAACTTTTGGTTAACTANCAAAAAATTGAAAAATTCGCACAAAATTGCCGTACCCGATACTCGACACGTGTCCGACACGACACCCGTGTCGGAGAGTCGGGGTAACACAGACCCCAATCATGTTCATTTGTTGCATTTGACAGTTTGGTGCAAAAAGTACCGGAAATCGGAGCAGTTATTTTGAGGAAATAGTAACCTACTTTTGAAGTTGTGTATTTAGCAAATTCACGTGCACACTTTGGAAAGGAATTCTGAAAGCTTTACTTCTCGACTTATCAACTTTTGGTTAACTATAGACAACGTACGTAGTACGAATTTTGCGAATATGAGTGTCGTATGGTTGACATATTTTTTTGCGAAAATAGAAAATAGAAATTACAATTCTTATTTCAAAATGGAGTTGACTTGCCTACTCCCCCTAGATACCTTGTGTGGAAATAACTTTCTATTTTTGCAATCAACCACTTTTCACAATCCCTATGAATTCAATGAAAGAGCTTCATTCCTCTTACAAGGAATTTCTTAGAAAGTTCCCTTTCCTTGTTCAACCTAACACTAAAACCTAAAAATCGTTGGCTGCTATGCTCAGCCTGTTTGATTACGCCTATTAAAAGTATTTTGAAATTGTTTGAAATACTGCTGCTAATATTTGTGTTTGTTTTTAGTGTCTATTTTTTTTTTTTAATGCAAGGACCTTTTTTCCCATAATATTTCCTTGGTCATGTTTCTCATGCAGTGATTTCAAAATGAGTATTCTTGCTCACATGATAAGATGTTAACTGATATGATTATCTGACATTGTTACAAAATGTCTTTTGTTCCATTTAAGTGTTACCCATGCATATTCAAAGAGTGTGGTAGTCTTGGAAATTTGATGATTTCTGTCATAATGATTCGATCTATATTGTTGATTTTACGTTGCTAATGAGTTACCCTGTAAACTTTTTTGTATCACAAATCTGTTGATTCAAGTCACTACAAAAGGCAATTTGTGAAGATATGTCAAAACTTAAGTTCTTATTTTTGCTTACAGGTAATGGTGTCAGCTAAGGAGAAGCCAGATGCTTCTCTACCCCCTGCAATGGATGGACTTTTGAGAGTTCACAGACGTATAGTTGATGGACTGGATGATGACAATGCTCAGGCTCCACCAGCGGGAGCAAAGGTTTCAACGAAATTGCTTGTGCCTGCTACTCAGGCTGGTAGTTTGATTGGAAAACAAGGTGCTACTGTGAAATCAATTCAGGAAACTTCTGCTTGTATCGTCAGGATTCTCGGACAAGGTAAACTCTCTTGATTTGTAATTTTTATAATTAGTTGAAATCTGTACTTGTTGAGCATCTACTCATCTAGAAGGCGGTGCTGACCTGCAAAAGGAAGATATCAATCAATCAAGGGAACAAGGAGCGGTAGTGGTAGTGTTTTTAAAATCCACTTTTTAGAAAATAAATGGAAAGAGCGAGTGAAAATGCAGCTCGGAATTCATTGGGATCTAGCTTTTTATAGGGTACAGATTGTGCAACTGGGTAGGAAAAAATGGCTCCTACTTTCTCTCTGCTTCGCACGCTCGTTATCCAAACAAATAATTTTTTATTCTAATGCCCCTATCGCCTTCCAGTCCCTAGCATCGTAAACCTTATCCCTTCTTACCGCACCCCGTCCATCATTTAACCTCCTCCAGCCACACATTCCTTCACCCTGTGGGTATGGATGTGCGTGGATGCATTTTTCTGAAGAGTATGGATCAGAATTCTTCTCTTGCTGCAAGTTATTTTACTTGATTGTGCAACTCTAAGTTGACTTAATATTGCAGAGCACCTTCCAAATTTTGCTCTGGACGATGATCGAGTTGTTGAAGTCGTTGGGGAACCTGTGAATGTTCACAAAGCCGTTGAATTGATTGCATCACATTTGCGAAAGTTCTTGGTTGATAGGGGTATAATACCCGTTTTTGAAAAGCAGGTTGGCTGATGTATACAATTTTTAATTAAAATCTGTCGTTTGTTAAGTTTTTGTATTTATGAGTTCTGGGTACTGACTTTCAGATGCAATCTCGAAGTGCTCCCATGGAGCACATGCCTCTACAGTCAGGTCCATGGGCTCCTCCTCACGGCCTTCCGCCTCATGGAGTCCATGGCCATGGCTATGGACCTGGTCCTCAATACATGCCGCCCCTTTCCCGACAACATGATCAGTACTATCCACCAGCTGATATGCCACCACCGCTAGACAGACAGCTTCACCAAGGAATATCAGCATATGGAAGAGAACTACCTATGAGTTCTCATGCTTCATCTGCTCCTCAGTCAGCACCATCTATGACTACACAGGTTCTCAAATTTTACTAATTTTATTATCTTAACTCTCCATAAGGAATGAAGAGTATTGCATTGCTTTCTTCTCCAAGTATAACATAACAAGCGATTTAATGGTGTTGTCTACAATTATGGACTTTGTCGTAGTAAACTCTATCGATTTAACTGGTGTAAATGTTTATTTGCTTGAATGTGCTGTCTTCGGCTTCACTCATAGCCTAGTCGGTGGTGTAAATAAATCTGGTTGATATCATAAAGTAGGACATTCTACATCCCTAAATCGTGTTGCCAAGAGCACTTGCTATTGTGTTGCCTTGCCTATCTTGGCTACTGTTGTCTGATTTTCCTACTTCAATGTATTTTGTCTGATTTGCTCACCTCCTTCCACTGGAGTGTCCATTTCTGACTCCAGACTGTGATGCCAGGTAACACAGCACATGCAGGTTCCTCTACAATATGCAGANNTTCTCAAGTTCAAGCAGCTCAGCAGCTCGTGCAGGTAAAACTTGACCCGTTTGTCGTAGATATGGTGGTTATGCATGCGTGTGTTTAGAGTTCCTCTCTATTGTATTGAATTAAGCACAATAGCATATGTTTCCATTACTGATGGAGCCAATTACTCGCCATACTTTGGTTTTGGATGATGGATTAAAGCAAAATGCCTCTTGAATTTGATTGCACTTCTTTTTTCGCAAATTTGGAGTAATTCGATGCATCATCAATGGAAATTTCATTGTTGATTTATAGGTCATCGATAATCAAGCTCATACCTATTCTTAACACATGTTCGTGACTACATTGTCCCCCAATGCC
>LHUT01007337.1:0-10853 GCA_001412135.1 Silene latifolia subsp. alba | reverse complement strand
ACTCGTAAAGACGAATCAAACAAGATCCCACAAGAATATATTTTCACTTATATATTGAGAGGAAATCGAGATTGAATGTGTATTTGTGAATAGTGTAAAAAATAGAAATAGGTAGAGTGGAGTTGAATGGAGGAAGTATTTGCTAATTTACACGGAAATTCGAAAAAGACCGTTTACACAATAATTTGTGTCCACAAAGAAGTTTAGGGACAAGGCCCAAGGACACGTGCGTAATAGTTGGACTACAGCAGTAGAATGGTCACCAGATCCATTGATAAAAAGTAAAGATTTCAGACTTTCCACTTGTATATGGCTCACAATCCTTGAGCATTCAACATCCCGACAAAAATACATAACACAACACTTGACATTTACTACTGGAAATACACCAAAAAAGGAAATTAAATATTTGTGAGGACCCCACTTTCCCAAATGTATTTCCGGCCACAAGTTCCTCAGCCCCCCGCCAATTTTCTCTTACTCAATTCTAAAACGCATGTAAGTAAATTTGAGTTCAACGAACTTTTATAAATCGGTTTTACACAAATTCCAGTATAAGACAGGTATTAGGCACCCAAAACTCCAGTATTTCCGGCCACAAGTTCCTGGAGGACCCGCCGCCCAATTGCCTCAATCAATCGTAAATTTGAGTTCTTAATTAATTCTTTTCCCCCTAATTTAATTATATGTATCGGAGATGAACACCGGTCAAACTAATTCTCCGGCAACGACGGCGTCAGGGAAGAAAGTGAGGAAGCCGTATACGATTACTAAATCGCGCGAGAGTTGGACTGATGAGGAGCACGATAAGTTTCTCGAAGCTCTCCAATTGTATGTCACTTCAATTACTCTCTATTTTATTATACGGAGTATTCATGCCTTAGTTATTTGAATTATTGAGGAACACTATTAACGGAGTAAGGTAAACTAGATAAACACGGAAATTTTAACTTAAAAGTTTCGACATTTTCATTACATGGGGTACTCCTGCTAGCCCTCTAGTTCCGCCACTGAGTCTCTTGTATTGGATGGAATTGTTGGCCGGTGAATGGTGGCTTCATAAGAGGGTGTTATTGGTGATCTCTTCGGCTCAATAGTTAACGCTGGGGGTCGCGGAGCCATAATTAAGATTAGTTTCGTTTTTAAGTGTTCGTAGAAAAAGGTTTATGCGCTTGTGTTGTTTGAGACCACAAGATTATGAGCTTCACTACCTTGGATTTTAGTTGGTGATTTCCGAACATCATGTGATTTTAGTTGTCAAATAATGTCTGTGCTCAGATCATATAGCTTAACACTATCATTCAATTCATCATGTTGACACTACTTGACAAGTACAAAGCATGGCAGTACCAGTATTTGCTGATATCATGGCAAGAACATTTTACCTGTATGGTACTCCCTCCATTCCACTAAATTGCTCTAAAGTGACGCGTAGTGTAAGGCCTTTTCAATTTTGGAAGGAATATAGCTTGACTGTAAGATAATGGAGGGTATAGTCTACCTTTATTAGTCTGTGGACAGGAAGCCCACAGACGTTGATGTTCTAGATTGATACTAGTCTTCCGGCTAATAACATAGTTACTCCGACATAGCACTTGTCCACGATGTTGTGTGTTGACATGACACGACATGCTTATTTTTAATAAATAGTGCGCCTAGCCACAATTTGCACTGAGGTGCCTGCAGTGCGTTACATGCACGAGGCGCAGTTAGTAAGGCGCACCTGAGGGCTGAGGCACACCCAGGCGCATTATTATACGCTTTTAGTTTGCCTTGCTCTTTAAACTAAGACGACACGTGATATGGCTAAGCATCTGATATTTGATTTTGTTTGGGAAAAAATAGAGGGTTCCGATTTGATAGGATGGTTCAGAATCGAGGAATGAGGATTTAATTTTGCTTCATAAACAGAGGGTTCAATTTTTTACTATGGAGAGAAGAAATTGAGAGGATCTTTGTCCGTTAGTGGATCAGTTTTTATTTTAAAGGCTCTATTAGACATTAACATTAACATTAACATTAACACAACTGCACATTAATTGTACTCTCTCGAAATCTTAGGAATTGCCATATTCGACCTTTTGCCTATTCTTAGATTCATTTCATTTCCATTTCTAACATGTTTTGTGTGGCTAAAATTCAATGTTGTGAAATAGTGAAAGTCACCACTCAATGACTTACTCCCATTTACATTCCTTAATCTTCGTGCAGAAGTAAATGGCTCAATTCCTAAGACTTGGAGAGAGTAATACGTTAGTATACTTTGACTTTTCCCATCTTTATAATGTTACACTTCTCAGAAAAGAAAACAGATCTACAGTAGTATGTAAGTTATTGTAACCTCAATAAAAATGTTACTCCCTCCTATTCTTAGTGTTCTCTCTTTCTTGGGTGTTCTTTCCACTTTCCTGTTTTAGTATTAAATATGTTGACTTTTCAACACCGTTTTCCATTTATAAGGTGCATATCAATTGTTTACTCTTTTTCTTAAGAGTTGTTTCCAAGCATTATGGGAAGAACGCTATGAACAGGAGGGAATATATTTTAGGGTGTGTTTGGATTGAGAGATTTGGAGAAAAAGGAAAGGGAGGGAAAGTAAGAGATTTAAAATCTTTTGTTTGGATAAGAAATTTTGGTAAAGAGAAATGGAGGGATTCATTTTCCTTTCTCCAAGGCCAATCAAAATCTCTCCAACATAGGAAAGATTTGGAGAGAAAATGTATCCAGACAACCACTTCCTATTCTCCCTCCCCTTCTCTCCCCTCCTTTTCCTTTCCCTCTATCCCCCTCCCCTCCCTTTCCCTCCTATTTTGCTATCCAAACAAGCCCTTAGTTATTCTCAACGTTCCCCACCAAAAAATTATGGGCTATTGTGTCCATGCCTATAAGTTAGTCAATGACACTTATTTGACCATGTCCTTGTATTGTTGAAGTTTCAAAATAATGCGTCGGATACTCTGATACCATGTCTGCTACGTAACCACGAGCCTGAGTGATATAGGCTAATGGAGTAATAGTTATTCTATAGGTAGTCCTTTACTTGTTATGAATTTTTTTTTTTTTTTTGGGGGGCTTTGACCTCCATTCATGTATACCAGATTACCAGCGTCTTTATTATAACTATTTCATGTCTTTCTGGATTGTTTAGGTTTGATCGTGACTGGAAGAAAATTGAAGATTTTGTCGGTTCAAAAACTGTGATTCAGGTCTCCGTTATTTCTTATTGTGTTGTCACATTCTCTCTCACCTGCTTGTTTGATGACATGTTCTTTTTTACCTTTAATTGTTTTTTCAACCATTCATAAAGTTTTTTTAAAAGTACAGGCAGAAGCTTGTGTGATTGGAAGCCAATAAATTTAACTGTAATATAAGGATGCCACAAATGGGTTTGGTGTGGTGGTTACTCACCTCNNAGGGGATTATACACTGTTGTCGATGGTGGACACCCCGGTTTAAACCAAAAAAAAGAAAAACAAGTTGTGTACATATTAATGATGATGATGATCTTTTAAAGTGGATCCTCCCTTTTTGTACTTGCAACAACAACGAAGTTTCAATAGAAAAATGAATCAGGCCTTCGGGGTTGACTCAGATGAATTATGTGGAACTTCATTTTCTTAAGGCATGAAGCATTGTGACTTCTCATTAGTGAACTTTATTTCCCGCATGTTCTGCACCAGTTTTAGCTTAATTGTCATCCAAATACCTGAATGAATTGGATATTTCCTATCTTTATTTAGGCTTTGACCACTTCTTATTTCATTTCCGTGATGTTTAAACTGTAAAATTCAGTTTGCTTCGTCTACTAATTGTATCTTCATAAATTGTTGAACTCCACATAAGTAATTTTTGTGATTCTGCCATATGAATTCATATGTGAACTTTGTTTCCTCTCTAATTGGAATCATTTTGTCACAGAATCTTACATTGTAAAACCCACATGTTCTGTATTTTTTTATATGCGTTCTTTTAGTAACTTTACCATGTCAAGTGGCTGATTTGAGATTTCTTTGTTTTGGTACTGCAGATACGCAGCCATGCTCAGAAATACTTTTTGAAAGTACAAAAGAATGGTACATCAGCTCATGTGCCACCACCGCGCCCGAAGCGCAAGGCAGCTCATCCTTATCCACAGAAGTCACCTAACACTTGTATGTCCAAGTCATTGCAAGTGTTTAATTTAAACAATTTGTTAAATGATTGTTACCGAATTCTGTACCCACATAGTAATGTTGATTCTGCAGTGTTGGTACCATCACAAGCATCAATGCCATTTTCTGCTTCCTTCAATCCTGTGGCACCTGGATATCCTGCCTGGTATGATGGTTCAGTTGCTATGGACCAAGCAACAAGTGGAATTGTGCCTTCTCATGATGAATATAATCTGAACATGACTGAAGGTAAGCCCTCTTCTCTTGTATACAGTGTTCTTAATATGGAGAGACCTTAAAAAACAAGGATAGGCAAGGAAAAATTCTAGAAGTGTTACTACTCCCTCCGTCCTATTTACATTGTTCCTTTCTGACTCTGGTGGTCAGATGATGTCGACTTGAACCAATGTTCTCAGTTCTCACAATACATAATAGGTACAATTATTTTTAAATTAAATGATAATGTTAAAATGTTTTAGAAATCAAGCAGGATATTTTACTTGGCAACTTTACATAGATTTGGAAGAATTTATGGTCAAAGTTGACATTGGTTGCTCATCAAAGTCAAACGAGGACAATAATTTTAGGATGAAAGTAGTAATATTTAATATTCAAGAATCAATTCCCCTTTAAATGGTCTTCATAAATTTTGATTCAGTTACTCCCGGAGCACAGGGCTTTCCGAGAATTACCAGTAACACTTTAAGTGCAATGGGAAGTTTAGGTGGATCACTACCAGCTTCTGACCTACCAAATCAAGAAAAAAGCTCTGTACTTCATGGTAAGCCTAAAATGACTTTGCTTTCTTTAGTTACTGTTCTGTCTATTTGTCCTTCATTTGTTCATGCATTTTGCTACTAAGTGAGTGCTATCAATGAGATGTATTTCTGGATTTTCAGAGATCTGTTGTTGTTCATAGTGTGTGATCTTGGTGAAGTGTATTTCTGGATTTTTAGTTATTTGGGTTTTGCTGCAAGAGATGTCTTAGAGCACAAACCCCTACATGGAAAATCCACAGAAAACACAACAGATATCACCTAAAACAAGCCACGCCCGTAGCCAATGAACCTCAAAACCGGACCAGGACACAGTATTATGCATCCTGCAAGTTAAAGTGAACTGAATGTTCTAACAATTTCACCCAGTGCTTGCTGCTCAATTGATAAAGATAACAATCGTTGCGTTCCCTTCATTGCTCATAAATTGAAGCCACCAGAGTAGCTTTTTGCAGCATAGTCTGAATAAAATGTTTGTTTAGTTGTTTGACCAACCACTCCATCCACCTCCGTCCTCATCCTCCTGGTGTGTAATATTCACTAGTAAATTTAGCAGAGCCCTTAACTACTAACTAACTAATTTAGAAAAGCCCTCGACTACCAACTCATTTCAAAACTGTTAGGCCTTCCAAATCCAAGAATCCGTACTTTTCACATTTCTAATTGTATTTTGCCATTTCGGTCTATATAGTGCTCTGACTTGTCCCTTCATTCAAGGCACTTCACTACATTTCCAAAATATGTTAGGTAAAATCTAAAGTATGTAATGAAATGGCTTTACTGCTTTACCAAGGGAATCCATTTTTTATGAACTGTTTCTTTTAATAGCAGATTAGCAGGTCATAAATCCATTAACATATAATGCTCTATTCCGATATAATCTGCTTTAAGAAAAGGCGTAGGACTGTAGGAGGCTGAAGAGACGTAAGTAAAAATCCAATAACACAAGAAGGAAATTATAATCCTGCAAGATCCGTTTACAAAATTTCAGTTAATTGAGTCAAATGCGCTTCAAGTATCTAACTTTAATGATAACTCAAGGTGACAAATTAGTTATCCCACACTGCTTTATAAGTTCATGTGCTAACACAATATTTTCATGCATATTTCACCCTGGAACAGTAGAAGAGTATCTTGGACTCAGAATTGAATTTCATCAGTTTTCCCTTGCTTATAATTGATTTGCATAGTAGTATTTAAACCTTAATTTGACTTGTTTGACAACTTCATGTTTTCATTCTAATTTAATTTGTCTTATTGGGTGCTAATGTATGATTTTAGGTTTACCAGATTTTGCGGAGGTTTATGGTTTCATAGGTAGCGTTTTTGACCCAGATACAAAGGGGCATGTACAAAAGCTCAAAGAAATGGATCCCATCAATTTCGAAACTGTAAGTATCGAGTTGTGCCATTATCTATGCATCACGAGATTCATTAGCTTTGCAGATAGAGCATACAAAACTATGAGTGCTCGATCATTTAAGTGTTTAATACACATATACGAATCCAATTCAATGTTGCATTGTTTGGATACTAAGGAGGAGGGGTGGGATGGGGAATGGAGCCTTGTTTTCCCTCTAAATCCCTTCACTCAATTGCTGTCGAAACATGGGGTAATTGTTCCCATCCCTCTCCTCTGAATTTCCCCATTCAAACAATGGGTAAGATGCTGATTTTTCATTCTATGATGTGGTAAGCTAACCTATCTTCCTATGAGAACCTTTTAACTATTGGGGGAGGCGCAAAACTATCAGAGAAATGCACTTTAGTCACTGTAAGTTCAGACAGAAATCAAAAGATCTTGCCATTGTAAGTCTGTCAGATTTGCTTATTTATTAGATGCTTTGGGGAATTAGTTCATAATTAATTCCTAGTTCCCTGCAGCCGTCTCTTTCAGACAAACACTTGGATTTTTGTTTTCTACCAGATTGTGATAATCCGTGACAGCGAAAATATCCCTAGCCCTCATGTCTGCCTCATCACTCATTTCTTAGATCTCAAGGCATTCTTTCTATTATTCTCCTAAGGCTGAGTTGGACATAACGCGCTTAAATGAGAAAATTATAGTACTCATATAAACTAATAACTCTCAAAAGAAAATGCTGACATCGACTCTCCATGTTATCTGTTAAATCATACTTCATACCTCATGTTGCATGACTTTGTTTCTGCTTTCTTTCCTCTGAACTGTACAAGATAATGTCTATCCAAATCTGCAGGTGATGTTACTGATGCAGAACCTCACGGTCAACTTGTCCAGCTCCGATTTCGATGAAGTTGTAAGTACTAACCTTTCTCATCTTATCTCACCATAAGAAACTTGGTCAACTGTTAGCGCAATGTGCTAATTGCTGTACTCTTATTTAGTGAAGAAGCTCCATAATCTATTAGTGATAACCATTTTCTGTTTTATTGAATGTTTGCTGTTGTTTTCTCTCTTCTCTTTCTCCTTCAAATGCAGTAATAAGAAGTTTGAAACCTCAATGCAAATCACTAAAGTAAGTGCCTGTTATCTATTAGGAAATGTCCAGCCAAGAGTTTCGGATAAGAGAACATACTTCAAATTATGTATGCTTAATGAATTTGAAACCTGATTGAACTTTAAGTATGTGCTGTTATGCCACGGAAACTTTACTTTGGTTGTGCGACTGTGAGTACTACAATAACTTTACCCATACACTCCTAGTCTCCAACCTCTTTGTGATAGGATTGAAAGTTGGCGTACACAAGCTTCCTCTTTTGCTGTTTCTGGATACCCAATGATACAGATTGCGGTTATTGACGGTTACTTGATAATATAAGAACTTGCTGCAACACAGGCTGTTACCGGAATTTTGTTGCAACTGGCAAGCAAAGTAGCAAACCATCCATTTTGTGTTAATAAACACTTGTAGGTTGTTTCCGGATAACCTATTGTACAAATTGCGCCTATTTCAGTTATAAGAAGTTAAGAACTACTAAAAGACAGCTGTTTTCGGATGACTTTTACGAAAATTGTGTTGCTACTACTTTCATAATTTTACTCATTTTAGTGAGCAGTTTCTTTGTAATCCATCGTACTCCTCCAAGTGAAAGAGTAGTGAATCTGGAGTTCTATTGTAAATGAAAATATATTTAGACTACGTCAAATGTGATTACGCCATTTTTTTCTCTGTTTGCAGCGGAATGTCCTGTCATGCTTTGATACTTTGGGCAAAACTGTGACTCCTGCAATTGCTAATAGTTCCAAGAATCAGCCAACTGATCAATCTTCTTGACTTGGGACCTATATCTTACACTACTAAATATATTTCTGTGATTTTTTATGATCTTTCAAAATTCCTTATAATACTTAATTCTGATATATATATTCTGTAAATTATTGCTTTCCCAATCATGCTACTAGCATATCTTACCTGTGAGCTTGTATTGGAGGAGTTGCATGCCTGCTTCTAATGTGCGCGAAAAATCCAGCTTATTGGAGTGCAGCAACACAAAAGCTGTGGTGAAAGAGATTACTGAAGAAGCCATCTTTTTTTTGACTAGGAAAGTTTTCTTTCATCTGTTACCTGTGTAACCTGGGTACTTAACTACTTATGATCCATGTATATTCTCAATAGTTAATCCAGTGAAGGCCCATTTTCCCCTTGTGTTGTTTCAAAGTTCGCAGTATATCTGTGAGAATTTTATTCTTTAGTTGTTGTAGAGATAAATGTTGATCCCAACATCATCGATTTCGTGTTTGTTGGCATGCCATGTTATATGACAGGCCGGTGACAGCTGACGGCAGGCTAGTGAAGCAGAGGCGGTCGGCCTGAGGAAAACGGGTTAGAGGAGAGCTGATGGCTAAAGGTTGGAGCAGGTAAGTTCCAAGGGTTGAGTGAATGAAAGGAATGTTGTGGAGTTGCGGTCTTTTTTCTGTTTAAAAAAGAATTGGCTCCTAAGTCCTAGCCAAATGCTTGAAAAATAATGGTGGTTCGATCTTGAATTACCATCGATAAACTTACCATATTTTATCAAATTAAATACATTTGATATTCATACCTTATATGAAAACATTAAATGCATACATTTGTATACATATTTTTACTTAATGAGTTCGTTACATTCGTTTCATTAAAAAAAAAAAAAAAGATAAAAGACCTTGTAAAGTCCATAGATAAGCTTGTTTTAGGCTTGCTTTTCCCAGACGGCATAATCGTTTCCAGATGTAGCTAATTTGAAGTTTGATGGAAGAAGATTGCCCATATCAGTTTTTGATCCAATTTTCACGATTATCTTTTCGTCAATCATTGCTACGTATAAGTCTGCATCGGAGGCCATTATGTTCACATTACTTGATGCATGAATGCCATTCCTTGCCCTTACTGATGTCATTTTTATTATTTCTTCTTTCATTCCTCCATCAAAGAAATGATCATAGAACTGCAAGCGGAAATGGAAAAGGCGATTGTAAATTAACAAAAATAAGACGAATTCAAGCAAAAGTGAGACAATACTTGGTACGGAGTATCATTTTTCAAAAGAGGAAGATGGAAATACTCACAATGGAAGGAACACCGGGATGAGTAAGAATATAAGCATAACCAAGCAAGATTTTATCGTCCGGGAAAGCCCATAACTTTTGAGTCGAACCAGTATCATGATTATCAATAAAAGTAACAGCATTTTGAGGCTTCACTCCAATTAATCCAATTGGTTTTCCATTATCATCCTTCATTCTCCACCATTCTCCTTCCACAGCTACTTGAAGTACTCCCTTTGTTGTAAAATCAAACAGACTAGCTACTCCTCCTCCTGCTGCCTCAACCCAGCCCGCTAACACGTTTCTAGGCCCGTCTTGATTTTTAGTCGGCTTTCCGTCTCCTTCGTAGGTTACAGGCTGGTCCCAATACTCCCCCACCATGAATTCTGGACTGGTTTTCTCTATGTATATCTTGGTTATGTTTGCAGCGTATCCTCGTACAAAATCAAACCTTCAACGACAATAACAACAAAATAAATCTTAACTCGAGGCGTATCAATCATTTATTTACTTTGATTAAAATACCCTCATAAAGCTTAAAAAGCGAACCTCCAGCCATCAAAACCAAGATCGGATTTGAGCCAGTTCATCCAGGTAATGAGGTCCTTTTGGATGGTGGGATTAAGATGATCAATGTCGGGTGCAGCGGGATAAGTTGCACCAGAGTCGAGGTTACCACTACCATCAGAGTATTGAGTATCATCCCTACAGATAGACCATGGTCCCCAATCAAGGAGATTATCTGGACTACCTCCTTCAAAAATGCAATATATTCCTCTTCCATCCTTTTTGTCTGCACATCTATGGTTTATCACTATATCTGCTACGCTTTTTATTCCTTTTCCGTGTAAGGCGTCTATTAAGGCCTTCAATTCGGCTTTTGTCCCGTATTTTGAGGCGTCGAGATCATACAATCTCCCAGGCAAATATCCTGCAATGAGTAGACAACGTAATTACTAAAGAAACATTTTATGTAAAATCGCCTTACACAAGTATTTGTGAATTTACAGTATAAGTATTAAGTAAAACCGCGTCATAGAAGACGAAATATACCTTGAGGTGAAACAGAGTGAGAGGGTGGAGGTAGCCAGACGTGGGTAATGTTTGCTCTGGCCAAATCATCGATGGAGTCCTTAAGTGAGTTGTACAATCCTCCTTGCTTGTTACATGATTCCCAGTTAAAACCCTGATTGTATACAATCATGTTTTTATCATAAATATTTACTTTCATATAATAATATTATTATAAATTCGATTTCTAAGTTTCATTTTATATCTTACCAACTTTATCCGATTTCGGGATACATCGGGTTTCAAATAATAAAAGTGGTGGTAATTTATATCAAACTGATGATATGTCGTAAGTACTAAATACTCCCTCATATTCATAATAAACCCCCCATTTCATTTTGACACAAAAAT
>LHUT01007334.1:0-10823 GCA_001412135.1 Silene latifolia subsp. alba | reverse complement strand
ATGACAATTTCAAAAAAAAAAATATGTTTAAAAAAACAAATGATTGGAACACAGGAAATAACATTTATGTGCACCATTAATTCGTTTTGGTATATAATACATTTCTTGCAAAATAGCTAAGTAATTACTAATTAGTGACCATTTATATTTAGACAATTAATTTAATTGTATTTCAGGTATTCCCGTGTCAGGTCATCTTATACAAAGATTGTGTGAAATAGATTTACTAATTCAAATATGTTTGACCTATTTGAATGAAAAATTAGTTACTTAATAAATCTATTTTACACAATTTTTGGATAAAACCGTCTTATTTAAAAGTGTGTAATATTTATAGGATGAGAGAAAAAATTCAAAGATTTTGTTTCTGACTGATATATTTGTCTTAAACATAAAACACGTTTAAGAGGATAGATGGAACAAAAGCAAAAAAAAAAACAAATTGCCATATTAATCTAATTAAAGGCTATTTAATCCATTTTAATCTTAAAACGGAAATACCAGTCTTACAAACGAAACAATAAGTTAGTTACAAAAGATTAGGCTTCAACAAAATGTGCATATAATTTGACCAAGTGTACGAATAATGATACATACGTATAGTTAGTTTGATTGATACATACAATAGAATAATGGAAACTTAATGAAGCAACATACACCCACGCTAATGATACTTATTCGATGCCAGTTCAAAATGCAATTATAATTATTTTATTATAATTATAATAAAATATATAAAATATAAACCGACACAAAAAGCTACTACAAAAAATGCCAACAACCCTTGACATGAAAAGTATTAACAAATGAATGAAAAGACTTTGAAATATAACTAACCAAGACTAATTAGATTTTACGAAGGAAGGAGCTTTCTAGCTTCCTTAATCATCCATTTTTCAATTATTTTAATGATAGTTACATCTACGTAGAAAAATCCACCCTTCATTACCACTCACTTAATTAGACTCTAAATAGTGCACATAAATTTAATTAACGTACATTATTTATCGAATAAAATTGTGGTAAAGCGGGTTATTAGTGGATAAAGTGAGACGGGTACACTTTTATATTTCAGCCCGTTGGAGCGGGTATGGTTTTGGTAACTTGTACCCGCCATGGGTAGTGGGGTGGGTATGGGTATGGGGGAGCCTATATCCACCACCGCCCCGCCCAATGACATACTTAGTTGAACTAAACTGAAGTGTGCTGAGTGGAGTTAAACTGAATTGAAGTTAGTCAAATAGCTTACTCTATAACCATTGAGATATTGTAAGTTATTCTCTTAACTGTCAAAAAGAAAAAACAGACAATAACTTAGACTTAATTTTGAAGATTTCATCAACAACACTTATTGTTACATTGAATATACCAGTTAATCTTGTGTATGGCTGTTTTACACAGTGACGGATGCAAGATTTTCAGTTAATCCGCTTTTGTTTGTCACTCCGAAAACAAATTTTTCTCAAATCAATCCAATAAATAATTTGTTTTTTCCCATAGAAATAATGTGTATGCTTTGTCATTTGGTTAGTCGATCATATAGAGACAATGTTACAGGCTATCAATTCCCTAACTAAATGTGTTTCTTTTTTGTTTGATACTCCTACTATCTACTATCCCGGTTATTGTTTATCTACTTCATTTTAGATGTTTTAGTTAATTGTTTACTTTTTTATTTTGAAAATGTCTTTAATAGACAATTTAATCTCTCGCACATAATTTTGGTCTACTTGTCATTCAATAATTAGCCCCTCCTCTTTTCTCGGAGTCTGAATTGTATGTCCGATTTTCGTGTCCCATTACCTTTCCATTTGACACATAAACATTAACCATATAAAATAATTGTGTAAATATTACTATAAGATAATTATGTGTCAGAAGATAAAGATAAACAAATGATCGAGACGAGAGTATTAAGAAGTTAACAAAAATAAGAGCATGTTTTTCATGCATTGAGCCAAACAAAAATTTACACGATGTATAAGTTAAAGGAAGTGATTAAAACATTAGTGCATACTTAACATAATAATTGACAAATTGCAAGTAGCAAAGTTTTAAGCGACTACCTTACTTTTCAGGTAGTTTTCCAACCAGCCAATTCTATCCCTATTTGTGTAACTTTGGACCCTCACCCCTTATTATTTAAAGGGTCTTTTATGACTAATTTTCAAACTTTTTAAAAAAATAAAAAAAATATCGCAATCTATTGATATGACGTGAAATTATTTATAATGAGGGAGATTATCGAGGACTTAAAAGATCTATAAGTAAAGTCTTTTCACAAAACAATTTTAAGAAAAGCTGGTTGAACCGACAATCTTACCCTTGATCAAGTTGTTCTTGTGAGTGAATATTTAAGTGGGTTTACTGTTTACATCTAGACTGAATTGGTTATTTGTGATAATTAAATTTCATACAAACTTATAACTAAATATTTCACTTAGAACATTACCGAGAACTTAGCATATGACGCTATAATAGGACGTACCGATTTCAATATCAAACAATAGATCATAATCTTGCAAAAAGTTGCCTTATACATGAAATTTGTAAAACGGATACTTAAATAACATGTCTTTCATTTAAATTTTGTGTATTTGATAGACTTTTTCTTACTCAATTGATATCTAAGGTGGCCTAAATCGAAAAATAGATATATCACTAAGATTCTATTTTGTTCGGTTCAGCTCATTTTTAGTTTTTTAGCTTCGATAATTTTAATCCAAAACAACAAAACTTATTCTTGTAATTTGTAACACAGAAAAATACGATGGCCGGAGCTTGCGCGCAAGTATTCTCGTCTCTATTAAACATATTATTAATACTAAACCAATAATAAGAAGTATCAAAATTAATTATTAAAACCATGAGAATAATCTGACAGGATACCAAAAATCATTTGAACTAATGATTTTACTTGTCTTTTTCGTTTCATAATTTCTCACATTTTTTGAACCTTTCTAATATACACGTATTGTATTAGTATGATTAGATTGGATTAGAAGAAATCTACCAAATTTCATGAAAAATAAAAAATAATCAAACTAAATAAAAATAATCACAAGTTGAAACCTCTACCGACATTTTAATTTATTTTTGACTAAGAATTGCTCAATTTCTCAAGGGAAGAACACATCAAACGTGTTACGTATTAGTAGCTGAAGATGGACTGTGTAAACTCTGTACACAAGTTTTAAATTCTAATTACATTGACTAATAAGATAGTTTACTGTATCAAAACAATGATACGTAAGCATATTAATCATTAGTCGTCTTCAAGACGGTCATATTCATCTTAAGTGTAAAAACAGGTCAAATACTAACTCAAGCCATATACTCCGTATATAGGTAGATGAGACAAAAATTTGTCATTCTCAGACATTTTTTTTATCTCATCCGTTAATTTGGTCCTGTTCTTTTGGACTTAATTTCAGCTCATATCAACTTTATACAGTTCAATTTAGTTCAACTCATCTTTTCACAAATTTAACTCTTATTTCAATTCAGTTCAGTCAGCTCCGTTAAGTTCAACTTGGCTCTTTTCGGTCGAAAAGAACAAGGTCTTAACATTGAAACAGGTCAAGTACTATTCTGCTTTTGTCTTATTCTAATTACTTGATCCGTCTAAGCTCAAAACGGATATTCTTAAATAAGAATTTTTATACTCCTCCTATCTCGATCAATAGTTTACAGTGTCTTTTCTTAGTAAATAAATCAGCCTATGTGGGTGGCGTTCATTACATTTCCTTCTCATTTCAAGTTGCTTTTGATTTTTTTTCAATAATTATAACTCATTCCTTTCTGCTTACTTAAATAATCGTGTATAAATTAATTGTAATCTATCTAATGGAATGGAGAGAATACTGAGTAGTATTTAAGACATGTTTGTCGACTTAAACAAGAATTTGTACAGTGATAAAGTTGTTGGTATGTGTACTTCCAACAGTGATGTAAACAATTAATGGGAGATATTATTATTATAAATGGTCAAGGTTCCACAATTGAAAGAAACAATCTAACAAACTAGAAAGATCATGTCACATAAGCATCCTTTGTAGACTTTGTAGCTAAACCTTGCCTAATCATGGACTTAATCCTAGAATAAACGTGGACTAAATCATCCATCAGTAGGGTTTCGAAATTAATGATGATGGCAGGTATCATTAAGTCATGGATGATTGCTGCATTCATACGATGGCTTGATTTACCAGAATCGATAAAGACGGTTCTAAAGGAAATTCCCTTAAGTTATGCGCAGTGAGCACAGATACGATGGCTTGATTACCAGATTCGAGAGAGACGGCTCTAAAGGAAATTCACTCTCAAGTTATGCGCAGTGAGCACAAAACGAACTGTAGAAGATAATTACATTCAAGCGATGCCCCCTGTGAGCACAAATGAAGAATATTAGTCTCGAATACAGTAAAAAGGAAAAAAAATCAACAAAACAGCTTCAGGAGAGACTGCTCTAAAAGAGACTTTCATTCCAGTAGTGCCCGATGAACAGAAAACGGGAGTCGAACAAAATAGCAGTCAGATCAGTTGGTTAAGTACAGTGGCAGTAGGCATGAAAGTTGTTAAAGAAAAGAAAATGGTCGACAAAGCCAGCATCCGAGTTGAGTAAGAAAACATGTGATTGACGGAGGGCATCAACAAGAAAACAAGATAACAGTCTGTCTATTAGACTCATAGGTGTCGATGTAAGAAACGCAAGACCGACTTCCATCTCCCGTATTTTGTCAAGTACCTCTCTGTGTTTGCAGTCTTGGGGAAGAATAACAACAGTGTTCCATCATAAATTCATAACACATTAGATTCATATTTTGCCTAATACTTAACGACTTAAGTCTGAAGTCCGCACAATATGCCAAACTTTCATCCTTGTCTTCTATAGTGTCTATTCCCCTAAATATGCGCTACAAGTCTCTACAAGTACTAACACATCAATTCTTGTCACCCAAAGGCAACAAAAGATCAACATCATACACCAACCTTAAAACATAAGACGTCAGCATGCGTGGACCATAAATTACCAACCGTACCTCACATTTTTGATGTCTCAAAAATACCATCTTCAAGCAAAGAGGTTATAGTAATATACTCCCTCCGTCCCGGCCAATTGTTGTTTTTTGGTTTTAGCACAAAGACCAGGGAAAGAGGAAGGGGTCAATTACTAAATGACAAGTGGACCAAATTGAGTGTGAATCATCAAATTGCTCATCAAGTTCATTCTTAAAATAGAAAGGAGAACAATTAACTGAGACACCCAAAATGGAATAGGACAACAAATGATAAAATAAAATAAAATGAAATCGACAGACTGAATCAATGGAACAGCCAAAAAATGGGGAACTAAGTTACCGGTCTATAATAGCAAGTGCAGGAGATGACATAGATTTACCTAGTGCCCCATTTAGTATGAGATGCCAAAGATTTACTTACTGTCACCTCTAAGTTTATACTGCATTATACGATCACATACCTGATGTATCACCAAGCAATAATACATCTACTGGTTCTTTAAGAATACTCTGCAATTGTGCCGCGTGAATATACAAGTTACTACAGCGACCTGAAAAACAACAGTTCGTGGGTTTTCAGCTATTCTATCTTTAATGCATTTTACTATATTTATGCAGTCGGAAAGAGTCTCCAATGCATCCACAACCTGTAAAATGCAAATAAAAACAAAAAAACACAGATTAGAGAAAGGTCATATACACACAAGAGGTGACAAGAATAAGAAAAAAAAAAAAACGAGATTTTTCATTTAGGCGCTCAAAGAATTGAGATAATCCACAATCCAAACGTGTCGAGGTTTCATATATTCCACCTAGTACCTAAGCTTTGAGTTATTTTTCATTTTTCTGTCTTAATAATAACATGAACAGAATTTCCTCCATAACAGAAATATTTTGAACTTTGATGTATCATAAATCACTATCTACTTATCTAGTTATCTTAAAGTTTGTGTGAAAAATGCAACTTTGTAGACTTCGAACTCCATTGCACTTAAAAGGTAGATTAATATAGATTAATATTAATATTAATATTGGATATGCTATCATTATGCATTAGGTCACAAAGTAGACTTTTAAAAACCCAAGGCACCAAGCATGGAATAGCCAAAAACTAGGGAACCAAAGTGAAATTTTGCGCACAGAAAAAAAAACAATTGACATTATAAATTATCAAGGATACGAGTACAAAAAGACGATGAAGTGCAATATGTTAGAAGTTCAGAATTTCAAGATAAACTCATCCTGAAGCTATTTTAGTTCGACATACCACATCCACATCTCCATCGTGTTACATGTGTACATGACAACGACAATCTTTTTCTTAGAAAGGAGAGCGGTAGACAGAAATTTAAAGAGAAAAAATTATGAATTTGAGAAAATACTACTTGATTAGATTTCAAGGTCATGCCTTGTTAGAAATATCTAAACTTTCCATATTCAATTCTGAAACCAAAATTTAAACCAGAACTTTAGCAGGTCAGCGGTTATATAATTATTTTAATGACTTCAACGACTGCTGCAGTGCTGCTTGACTAAGCACAAATATTAATGCAGAGAGTAAAAAGTGGCCTCTTTCTGTGACAATGTAAAGTAAGTCGCATCAGATAGTTATTAAACGAATTTAATATCGTCAGGTGTTGCTGGCTCTAATGTTTTATTTATCTTAATTCCGCCTTCATATATTCAAACATGCAATTGCTTTCCAGTCTATTTTACATTTCAAGTAGGATGTTCAGTAGATGGAGCCTTCATATGGCAAAAAAATAGATATCCTTAAAATATTACAAGAAAGGAGAATAATAGTACCATCAGAGCGACATCCGATATGTCAATTGCCTCAAGTGTAACAAGCTCCCACAGCCATTCAGACGTTGCCACAACAATTCTGGATCACAACTCTTCAGACTGCAGAAAAAAAGACTTATCATGAGAACAAGAAATCCAAAGTTGTGATCTTGAATGCAGCTTATGCACTCAATCAATGCATTCAGGAAAAAGAAGCATTTTAAACATTCAGCATTGTATCTGTTCAGAAGGATCATTCTGGAGAGAAGACAAGATGAATACTATGTATATAATATTGAGTAGCGACACATTAAGCATACATATTTTATACAAGGACCGAGGAGAAGACTGATGAAAATTAGGAATATACTTCAATAAGTGAACAGAATGAGTAAAATGACTTTCCCATACGAAATTGAGTTTCTACTTTTCAAGTCTCTGATAATAACTAGAAACAAAATTTTGGAGGGATAAGAAGAAATAAATGAGATATCTAACAAACTCACGGAGACATTCAAAAGAAGATGAAATAAGACTAGGCTAGCAAATGAGATGATTTAACAAAAGGATATCAATGAGATGATACCCCTGTGCAAAGGGCGGGTACAGTCTTATCTACAAAGCCTAGCTACAAATTGCGCTCAGAATGCCATTTAAATTTTAATTCCAGCTACTTGACATAGTGTCATTGATAGTTTAACTTGTTTTTGTCATTGGAACTCTATAGATGTACTTTATAGTGTCAGGGTTCACAACATTCAGCAAAATCTTGTTAACGATGTTCTATGGAATAAAGTCATAACGCATAACAAGTTGGATTTAGGGGCCAAAATGAACGCATGGACAAACAATACATCTGAACGGGGTTATATATATATAAGAAAAAGCAATAGTTGAACCAACTCTAAACAGTTAAAGGTAAATATTCTACTCAGCTAAAAAAAATTGCAGATAGTACTACCTTAACTGCTTTCTCTTGAGATGGAACGAGATACAATAGAAATGGGCTGTTAAGTGATATAAGTTCACTTTCTTTCCGCTGAAAGCTGTCAGCGGCTGTGGAGGAAATCCAAGCAATTTGTTGCACTGACGGATTACTTCCACCGTGTTCTAATATATCTTTCCCCAAAGAATACTACTTCCAAAACTCAAATCCCCATGAATTTGCAATTAACGAGTTCTCCAGCTCCTCTATTTCACCATCACCAAACAAAAAATACCAGATAGAGTTCAAGCAATTGAAGAGGAACTTCGATGGGAGCCCATGTCTCCTGAGGATAGCCCTTCCTAGCCTAATCTTTAGGAACTGCGTCCATCTTACGATTTCCTTTTCCCATTTTAACATTCACCAGCTCAATATGCTTCGATCTTCTTGCCTTTTGATTACCCAAATTTTCTTGAACACTTACCAACTTTTTATCAGTTACATCTTCCACAGATCCCTTATCGTATTAGAGGAAGAACTCTTATTTTTCTTTCCAGCAGTATCTTCTTTTCCACGCCAGTCATTGAAGGGATCCTCTGGCGTTGGAAGACTAAAGCACATCCCCTGAATAGTTAGACAACAAACAAATCACAAATAAGTTTGGGGGTTATATTTGTAAGCAGTTGCCCACACATTTCATGCATTCACGAAGATCGGGGGAATATCATTAAGGATCCACACAGAAACAAGATAAGTAGTACTTTTATAAGAAGCTAGTCATCTAGGAACTAATAATTCCTTTTTCCAAACATAAATAATTATAATAAAACTATTTGTGTCTAAACGTTCTTCATTACTTTACCTTATATCATCTTTCACGACAATAGATAAATATAACCTCTTTGTCATAGACTCCTAGGTGCCATGGTACACGATGAAGAAAATCAAGTTTCTTCCTTTTCTGATCTGGTATGTGTGCAAAGGCGACACAGCCAAATACTCGCAAATGAGATACATCTGGCTTTTTTCCACTCCGGGGAGTCAATCCACGAACACTCTTTGTTGGACATATTCAACAAATAAGCAGCACAACAAACTACTTCTGCCCACAACGGCTTTGGTAAAGATTTTGCTTTAAGCATGCTTCTTGGCATCTCGAATATCGTTCTATTTTTCCTCTCCGCTACACCATTTTGTTGTGGTGTGTAGCTAGTTGTTAGTTGTCGATGAATACCTTCTTTCTTGCAATAATCATAAAACTCATCGGATGTAAATTCTCCTCCTCGATCAGACCTCAATATTTTCAGGAGAAAACCACTTTGTTTTTCTACAAATGCTTTAAATTCCTTAAACATCTCAAATGACTCGGATTTTTCTTTAAGAAATAACCCCAATGTTTTCTACTAAAATCTTCAACTAACAATAAGAAATACCTCTTTTTGCCCTACCTCAACTGGTCCACATATGTCGGTATGGACTAGTTCTAACGGTTTCATAGCACGTCTTGATTTCCCAATAGGAAAAGAATCTCGGTGATGCTTCCGGAGTATACAACCCTCACAAAGGCTATCAGGGGTATCTATTAAAGGTAGACCCGTGACCATATCCTTTTGAGCCAATAACTTCAGTCCTCGAAAATTCAGATGCCCATAGCGAAGATGCCATAGCCAACTGTTTTCATCATTGCTTGCAAACTCATAATAGTTTTCGGCTGAAGACATAAAGGGAACATACGATTCTTTGTCATCGTTACTTTAGTAATTAATTTGTTATTCTTTCCTTTGATTTCACAAACTCCATTTTCAATATTGATTTTGCGCCCCTTTTGTGTCAGTTCACCCAAACTCAACAAATTCCAAAATATCCTGGGTCTGCAATGGTAACATTTGTACCATTCTTTGACTGGATATTAATGTTTCCTTTACCTTTGACTAGAACTTTGCTTTTGTTTCCAAAGCTAACTTCTCCTTGTACAAATTCATTCAAATATGAGAATAATTCCTTATTTCCTGTCATATGATTACTACAACCGGTGTCTAGATACCAAATATTGCCTGATTCGGCATCCGGACCTTCTTTGCAAGCCAAAACTAAAGTTTCCTCTGCTTCTGCAACATTTGCTCGTTCAGCTTGATTGTTATTAAATTTTGTTCGACATTCCGATGCATAATGTCTGAACCGTTCATACCTATGACATTGAATCTTTGATTTATCTCGACCTACAAATGGTGTTCGCTTGTGGTCTCCCGTAGAATTTATATCTACATTCTTATCCTTTCTATAGGAAAAGTTATTTCCACCTCTCCCTTGGCCACGACCTCGTCCACGGCCACCAGTATAACCACCATGATTTGTCACATCTGCCCTACTTTGCAAAGCATGTTCCGAATTAGAACTTTTTCCTCGTTGCCTCATCCTCGAACCCAACTACTTTTCGATAGACAAGGTTGATAAATCATGGACTTCTTCAATAGCGGAAGCGACATTATCAAAGTCACCATTCAATGATCGAATGATCTTTTGAACTACCCTTTCATCTGTAATATTATTTTCTCCTGGATTGGACTCCTTCAGATTCCTCTATGCTCAATGACTCGAATTCTCCTCTCAGTGTTTGCAAACGTATTTGCTTAACACGATCATCACCTTTGTAGGGTTTCTGCAGAATATCCCACGCGTCATGCGATGTTTCAGCCATTGATATCTTCATAAATATTGGTTCCTCCACCGCTTCAAAAATATGATATAATGCCTTTTGATCTCTTTTCCTAGTTTCTATCAAGGCAGCCTTGGCCTGTTGCGTTAGTGCCTCAAATACACTTGCATCAGTTACGTCTGTAAATCCACTCTCCACAAATCTTGTGAACGAAAAAATACTTGTAATTGGATTGACCAACAACAACAACAACAACATCAGAGCCTTAATCCCAAAATGATTTGGGGTCGGCTGACATGAATCATCTTTTAGAACCGTCCATGGGTGAACGCACGCCTCAAAATGCGAATAAAAAAGGGAAGATGAAAAACAAAAAGGAAGAACGAAAATGTAATGGAAAGTCAAGGTGAACTTAGGGGTTTTAAAATCGAATTCC
>LHUT01007333.1:3375-17679 GCA_001412135.1 Silene latifolia subsp. alba | reverse complement strand
CACTTATTATGTAAGTTATGAGGCTAAATTACTCCAATTGAAAGTTGTTCGGGTTAATTTCATAACTGCACAAAGTTATGGGGGTCAATCAACACTTTCCCGAAATCTTAATCACAAACACGTGAGTTTTATTTGAACTGTCACAACCTTATGACGATATTTTGCGTAACAAATGAGAATTTGTGACCCCAAAATTTTAAATCTACTAGTCTTTCTCGAGTAACACTCGATCAAGGTGATCAGTCCACCAGGTCAATCACAATTCCGACAACCAAAACAAAAAAAAAACACAGCAACGGAATCAATAATCTCAATTCTCACACGATGAGAAAACGGGATTTGGCGATTCTCATGCTCGCCGCTTTCGCCATTTTCTTCTCTCTCCAGGTTTTCCCCCAATTTCTCTTAAACCTCTCTAAACCCTAGCTTTTCCTCCTAATTTTACCTCTGCTTAATTCAATCAATCGATCTTCATTGTTATTTTAATCGTATTTGATTTGTTATGTTAATTGTTGTTTAATTGAATGTTTAATTTGTTTGATTAGCACGAAGGCGATTTTTCGTTTAGAGAGGCGTGGTTTCATCTATTGGATGATTATCCGATCAAATATGAAGGTGATCGTCTTCCTCCGCCGCTTGTCGCCGATCTTAATGGCGATGGAAAGATGGAAGTTCTTGTTGCTACTCATGATGCCAAAATTCAGGTCTTTTTTTTTTATTAATTTGATTTGTTAGGTGATATTTGTTGTAGTTTTGCTGTATTTCGTTGCTATACATTTGTTGTTTTTGTTGATTTGGAATGATATTTATGCAGTTAGGTCGTAGTTTTCGTAAATTTCGATGCTTTGCTAGTTAGTTTAGTGTGATAGTGTTTATTTGTGTGAGGCAATCAATATTAACTAATCACATTGGGAGTTTACGTGTCTGTCTTAGTGATGAGCTTTTGTGACTCAGAATTATTGGTTTTTTCGAGCTTTGCCAGATAATGTTGCGTCTAATTGTAAGAGACAACTCACAGTAACGAATCAGATTGCGAGTTTACAAGTTTTTCTTAGTGATAAGCTTTTGAAACTCAGAATTATTGGTTTTTTTGAAGCTTTGCCAATTAATATTGCGTGATAATGTCTAATTGTATGAGACAACGAATGGTAACTAACCACATTGCTAGTTTACGAGTTTGTCTTTATGACGAGCTTTTGAAACTCAGATTTAGTGGTTTTTATTGGGCTGCCCTAATATACAGAGTACGACACTATCTCATTAAAGGCTACGTCTAGTGATTGGAGCTATCAGTATCCCATGAATGAACTGCAATGAAATGAATGGCAGAACCCTTGATTGAGACACATATTGCGAGAAAGAAAGAAGGTTGACGCAGTTTCTAATAATGAGGCTAGGAAATATCTTTTTGTAAATAGAGGGTCTTTTTTATCAACAAGGGTTAGGACGAATAACGAAAACTGTGCATAATAATATTGAGGGGATAATTGGGTCTATTTTAGACGGAAATGCAGAAGGTTTATCTGGAGCTATGATGGGACCTGCCATAGATTAAGTCATGTTTTTTGGGGGGCTTTTAAATCATACGAGACATCTAAGCTTCCGGAACAAAATGTTGTTTTTATTTATATGAGAAAAGTCGTTTTATTAATGTCTTCGGTTGTTCCAAAATATAGATTTCTATTACTTTATTCAGATGGTCTGCTTCAAAGCTCCACATGTTTCTCGATTTGAGATATATGGCTTGGCGACATAGAAAGCCATATATTAGAGCCTCATGTTGCCTACCTTTCTTGTTTTTAGATGCGTTCTAATTTGTGAGCGTTACCAATGACTGTCTATTTCTAGGTATTAGAGCCTCATGTTAGACGTGTTGATGAGGGATTTAGCGAGGCACGCGTTCTTGCTGAAGTGTCCTTGTTGCCTGACAAAGTCCGCATTTCATCTGGGAGACGTGCCGTTGCTATGGCAACAGGTGTTATTGATAGGTTTTACAAGCCGGGTCAACCACAGAAACAAGTGTTGGTGGTTGTCACATCTGGATGGTCCGTGATGTGTTTCGACCACAACCTCAAAAAGTTGTGGGAATCGAATTTACAGGTATGAAGATTATACAACCTTCAATTTTTCTTTCGGTTACTGGTTTTGAGCTGTGCTAATATCTTATTGGATGATTTGCAGGAAGATTTTCCTCATAACGCTCATCACAGGGAGGTTGCTATCTCGATAAGCAACTATACCATTAAGCATGGAGATACTGGATTGGTAATTGTTGGAGGAAGGATGGAGGTGCAGCCACATGTATGCACAACTCTGTTCACTATTTTATAACATTTATTTTCTAAGCAACAACATTACTTATTCATCTAGGCATCCAAGTCCTTGTCATCATCCCTCCAGTTTCATTTTTTTTTGTTGTTGAAGGAAACATACCTCCAGTTTTAGGCTGCTTTGATTGTATTTGTGATTCGGAGAAGAATAATTCTACCTTGAGTCTTTTGTTGTTTGGCTTCTTTCTTCTGATTGATATTCTATGAAAATTTTCTCTGGGTGTTCTTCTCAGACAAGTTCGTTTGTTGCTGGCTTGATATTAATCATTGGTTTTAAACTGGCTGTAGATTTTTTTAGATCCTTTTGAAGAGTTGGCTACAGAAAAGAAGAATGCTGAAGAGCATAGGAGAAGTGCAGCTGAAACTGAGGTATGAATAGTGTAAGGGTGAAATGCTAGATTGATGAGAGTTGTGTTTCATATTTGGTTTCTTGAATTACCCTGGTTGAACGCCTCGTTATGGTAGCAGAATAAGCTAGTGTTGAAACTTAATTTCTTCAGATGAATGTTGTATTTCCATACGCCAGCTTATTAGCTTGTGAAATTGAGCCTGTTAGTCTTTAGCAATTTACATTTATAGCAGTTCCATTTTTCAGTTTTTATTTCGTTATTATGTTTACATAATGAACTGGATTCTTGGCTTGTATCTTTGATAGCCCTTTCCAAGACCTAGAAGACTAATATCACTCAAAAGGTACTTGTGATGATGTAGATTGATTGTCTAATTCATAGAACGCCTGATACAAAGACCTAGTATGAATATATTCAATACATATTATCAAGTGCCATGATATGAATACACAATACAAATTCACTGTTCGCTTGGTGTTTTAGCTAATTTGGTAACCCAGGCGGCCAGGCCTAGGTAGTCTCTTCCACAATAACTGCTCCAAGAGGGGTATGGGAAGGTGTTATGCATTATTTCTTCCACAGTAACTGCTCCAAGAGGGGTATGGGGTTCAGCCTTATACTACTTTCGCTTAATAATAGAGAGTTGACTCCATGAAACATGATACACAATAGTATAACTAGCCATTTTAGTCTAGACCATCGTATATTTGTATCCAATGTCAAAAAGCACGATAATTATTTGATTCCATTGCATAGATGAGGTAGACAGATTTTTTTAGAGATTCTATCGTATTAATTTAAATCATGCTGTCTTACAAATCTTGTTGATTCAGCCTATCCTTTCGGCACCAAACCTTTTGTTTCCTGATGTTGGTGAAGCGTACAGTAGCATATGTTGCTTTACAAAGAGGATTACCAATTGCCATATAGTTACTTGAAATGACTTTGAGACGCACATAGTTCTCTCCTGTTAAAAATTTCAGCTGGGCATTACCTGTTCTCTTAAGCCATGTCACTAAATAATTTTTTTTCTTATATTTGTCATACTTAACAATCGCCTCTCCTCACCTAAAGAAAAAATGTGCAGTCTGTGCTTGCTAAAACCTAAAACCTAATAAAATGGTTTGTCCACCCCTATTCTTCTTTTTATCACCTCTCTTTGTTGAAGCTATAACATTTTTGGTACAAATGATCTACTTTGTGGGATGAAGTTATCCTTCCCTTCTCTGCTATATACTTGAAATAAAATGTGTACTTTTGATGTAGATGAACTAATTGTTTCAGCGTCCATTGTCAATTTCTTTAGGCAATAATTCTACCTTTTCTGATGTTACTATTTGTTCTCTCAGCCTGTGGAGAATGCTGAAGTAGTTGATTTACGACATTTTGCGTTCTATGCTTTTGCGGGTAAAAGTGGCCAGCTCAGATGGAGTAGAAAGAACGAGGTATGCCTAATGAAGGATATATGTCTGTGTTCTCCCTCAATTGCACACATTTGATGTTCTAACTACTGCATGGATGCAGTTGAATTTTTTTCAAATGCAATCTATATGTCTGTGCTCTTATGCCTTCGGGCCTCATATTGTCTTCTGCATTTAACTATATTTTTTTTTGTGTGAAGAAAATTGAAGCCCAGTCATCAGACGCATCCATGTCGATGCCACAGCATAATTACAAGCTTGATGTTCATTCCTTGAACAGTCGTCATCCTGGAGAGGTAAGCTCATACATTTTCTTATTTCAATTTTCCTAGCCTCAAGCCCTCACTTGTTGAATTATTCAAAGTTTAGACCATTTTTATTTGTCTTCCACTTTGTCAAAAAGGTCATGAAGATTGGTATTCTCCTCTTTGCAATACTGAGTGGCCCATGTATGAAAATGATAATTGCAATTAATTTAAAATTGCAGAGTTCATCTATCACTGTGCATGCACACCTTTCTACCAAGTACCTCAGTCAAACACCTGTTGTCACTGGTCAATAATGTTTTCGTAAAGCACATTGCTGGTTTCTAGCTATTAGCCTAAAAGCCTTACATCTTGGAGATCATCTAACATAATGTGCATTATTATCTACGTTGAGAGCATCCAAATGCAGTACGCTGCTGTTTGATGACATGCAAATGTCAAGTTGTATGCTTGGATATTGTTTTTCACTGGCATGCTCCTCCCACTGACCCACTCCCAAACTAAAGTGTAAAGTGCACTAAAAAATGTTATCCTTCAGTTTGAGTGCAGGGAATTTAGAGAGTCCATCCTTGGAGTAATGCCTCATCATTGGGTAAGTTGTATTCTCCCCTTGCTGCGGTGTTAGATTGATCTCTATTGTTTGCAGATTGTGACAAGGACCTGGTTTTTATCAACAGGATAGGCGTGAAGACACTTCTTTTCAGCTCGCACATTTTAGACGTCACAAGAGAAAAACATTGAAGAAAACTTCTGGAAAAAATACTCACCACCCTTTCAACAAGCCTGAAGAACATCATCCTCCAGGAAAAGATTCCACAAATAAGATCTCTAAGTTTATTGGAAAAGCTACAAATTATGCTGGGTCGGCAAAACCAAAGAAGGTACAAAATTGTGGATTTTCTGATTCAGTAATATGACGTTGCACTTGAAAGCCTTTTTGCACTAAGGATATGTTGTAACAGTGCAACACTTTATGTGCAAGATGCCTTTGTTTTGTTTAACCAGACAGTCATGTAAACAGTGTGTGCGTGCGCGCGCGCGAACACTGGTACATACGACTGGCCTGTGTTACATGCCAATGTTGCATGCAGTACCTTCTCGTGATTTAACCGAAAAGGGATTTTCGTCATAAACTACATGCTTATGATCATGTATGATGATCGGTGACAAACAATGTCTTTCTTCTACTTTGAAAGATCTCTTTTTGCTTGGTGATGTTTGAGTGGCAATTGGCGGAGGATTGTTTAATAATTATATGTTGGTAAGACTCTTTGTTACCTCATTTACCCATGTTGGATACTCAACTCCCAGACATGGGTATGGATATTGGATAAAACACTTCTTTTGGAGTCAGAAGCTGTATGAATTTTTTTAAGGATGGTCAACGGTGACAGCTTTATACTCATCTATGATAATTACTTATTGCGAGTCCAGGTAGAGATGAGGTGATAGTGTATATGTATTGTCATAGAAAGGGTAAAAGAATTAATCAGTTAGGTTGGGTGTGTCTATTTTCATCTCTAATCATTGTCCAAATGTCTTTTATCTGTTTAGCCTTCAAGTTCATTTTTATGTGGGTGTCACCCCATCGGCCCCATGGTGCCTTTGTGTCCCTTAATTATGATTATCTCTTATTAAAAAAACTTGATGATTATGCGCAGATAACGCCATATGTACCCACAATAACAAATCACACAAAACTCTGGTGGGTTCCTAATGTTGTCGTGGCGCATGAAAAAGAAGGCATTGAAGCTGTTCATTTGGCTACTGGTCGCACAATTTGCAAGGTTTGGAACATCCGTTCTGCTGCTTCGGCTTTGATTATATGTGCTTCTACATATTCTGAGATTTTCCCTGGGGCCTTAGTAATGTCCATTTGAAGTTATAGCTTATAGGATCCCCAAGCCCTCAAATGCTTATAGTCCACACAATACAAGAAGCATTAATGATGTTTTTTCACGTTTCTATACCTTGGAACTTTTTGTGCTTAATCCCTGAAGGTAGATCATCTTAATGTTCTTAATTGTGAAGACAAGCAAATAAGTATTTGAGTGACAGTTAAATAAATAGCATGGTCGACCGTGAAGAATATTGTGAGAGTCTTATTTTTTAGTAGCTTGGAGACAAAGAATGTTGTGAGATAGGGTTCTTTCTCTAAGTTTGGACATTTTGTGCTATTTGTTTTCCCCAAAGGTATGTGGGTTGGGGACTTGGGGTCTGACTTCTAGTCACCTGTTGTTTAATAGTGTTGGTTACTTTAAATATCCTAATTTTTTTCACTCAACCAAGCAAACGCAAGAGTCTTCAATTAACTTTCACCTCACTCTTTTAATGCTCCATGGACAGGGAAGGGATTATATATTCTTAATCATGTATGACATGTCATTTTTCTGCATTTGGTTTAATAAATTTTTGCTGTCTGACAAATTCATAACGCATTCAGCTTCATCTNGATAACGCCATATGTACCCACAATAACAAATCACACAAAACTCTGGTGGGTTCCTAATGTTGTCGTGGCGCATGAAAAAGAAGGCATTGAAGCTGTTCATTTGGCTACTGGCCGCACAATTTGCAAGGTTTGGAACATCCGTTCTTTTGCTTCGGCTTTGATTATATGTGCTTCTACATATTCTGAGATTTTCCCTGGGGCCTTAGTAATGTCCATTTAAAGTTATAGCTTATAGGACCCCCAAGCCCTCAAATGCTTATAGTCCACACAATACAAGAAGCATTAATGATGTTTTTTCACGTTTCTATACCTCGGATCTTTTTGTGCTTAATCCCTGAAGGTAGATCATCTTAATGTTCTTAATTGTGAAAACAAGCAAATAAGTATTTGAGACTTTGAGTGACAGTTAAATACATAGCATGATCGACCGTGAAGAATATTGTGAGATAGTCTTATTTTTTATTAGCTTGGAGACAAAGAATGTTGTGAGATAGGGTTCTTTCTCTAAGTTTGGACATTTTGTGCTATTTGTTTTCCTAAAGTATGTGGGTTGGGCACTTGGGGTCTGACTTCTAGTCACCCGTTGTTTGATAGTGTTGATTACTTTGAATATCCTTTAAATTTTTTTCACTCAACCAAGCAAACGTAAGAGTCTTCGATTAACTTTCACCTCACTCTTTTAATGCTCCATGGACAGGGAAGGGATTATATATTCTTAATCATGTATGACCTGCCATTTATCTGCATTTGGTTTAATAATTTTTTGCTTTCTGACAAATTCATAACGCATTCAGCTTCATCTTCAAGAAGGTGGACTTCATGCTGATATCAATGGGGATGGTGTGCTAGATCATGTACAGGTATGTGATTTTCCCCTGATACTCGTTTGTGCATTTGATGCAGGCTAACATGTGTTTTTCTAATTCTTGGTGTGGGGAAGGCACGTGTGACAGTTTACACAGAAAACATCAGTTTTTTTTAAATCTAGGAGTCATAATCTGGAATACTCATAAAATGGTTTTAAAAGACGAGTGAACTTCTTATGCTCGGTAAACTGTGTTACGTAGATATTATCGTGCGTGAATAGTAGTTTTATTTCATCTATGGTTGGATTGATGGTTTGAAAACTTAACATGCTAATGACTAATTTAGTGATATAAAGGGGAGATCTCTCCAAGGTTTGGTGAATTGTTCTTTGAAAGAGATCCATTGACTTGTGGAGTATAATTTTGCTGCATCAATTCTAGGATGTGATGGAATAAAGTAAACAAGGGGTCACTAAATTTGTTGCGCTTCTTTTTATTGCGATATACTCGCCAATTATTGAAGGCAATTCTCAACGTAATCTTCATTAAAGGTCACCCAGAAACACTGCCTAGGTGTCTTATTTTACTCATGAGTAAAGCTCCATATATCTGACCCCCTTTACGGCTTTACGCTGCCATTGGTGGGAGCATTTGAGTCTGTGGGTTAATGTTTCAGTGCTGGAATATCTATGCATGGTTTTAATTGCTGCAGGTGGTGGGTGGAAACGGTTTTGAGCAAACTGTTGTAAGTGGATCTATGGAAGTACTTCGACCTTGCTGGGCAGTAGCAACCTCTGGAGTTCCTGTGCGAGAGCAACTCTTCAATGCTTCTATTTGCCATCATTATTCTCCACTCAATTTCTTTCAACACGGTGAACTATCTCGAGGCTTTGGTAGGACTCAAGATTTTAGCTCCTTAGAGGTTGCCACACCAATACTCATCCCTAAAGATGATGGCAATCAACATTGGAAGGGAAGCCATGGGGATATTATCTTCTTAACAAACAGAGGAGAGGTAAATTTTTCTCGCTTCAAATTCTTTATGGGCTGTCTTAGTTTTTATAAATTTCAGAATGCAAGAGTCAAGACGGGCTTATTATTGCTTACATTTATACAATTTTGGTTTTGTTAAGGTGTAAGTACATATGCTATTAAATGCCTTTTTGAAAGACTACTATCAAGTATTCCGACATTCATTTGGAAAGCTGGACGCTTACATGTCACATGTTTGTTGGCTGCGTCATTTGTGTTACTTCGAGTTCTGATTTCAATTTTTCAGGTGACATCCTACTCACCTGGTGACCATGGTCATGAGGCAGTTTGGCAATGGCAGATCTTGACAGGAGCGACATGGTCTAATCTTCCATCGCCATCTGGGATGATGGAATCGGGTATGGTGGTGCCAACATTGAAACCATTTTCCCTGAGCGTACACGAACACAATAATCAACAGATGATCCTTATCTCGGGAGATCAAGAAGCCTTGGTCATTTCTCCTGGTGGAAGCGTTATGACAACAATAGAACTTCCTGCGCCACCAACACATGCTTTGATTTCAGCTGATTTCTCCAGCGATGGATTAAACGATTTAATTGTGGTTACCGAGAATGGCGTGTATGGCTTTGTTCAATCAAGGCAACCAGGAGCCCTCTTCTTTAGCACATTAGTGGGTTGCCTCATAATTGTGATGGGAGTCATATTTGTGACCCAGCATTTAAACTCTGTGAGTGGAAAACCGCGTGCTCCCAGGTAATGATGGACAGAAGGCCTGATTTTGAAACATGGGTGACAAGTCTGACAACACTATTTCAGGACCATCAAGCCCAAGGTAGTAGAAGAACATACATTTCGGCATGGGCTGGTAGAATTTTCCCGGTTGCCCGAGGAGGGCAATGCTCGAAAATTTCCTCTCCTGGAATTGAGCTTAAGGTCAATTGGAAGTGCAAGTATATTTGCCATGTTAAATTAAAAGTGAAAGCAGTCTTAGATCTTTCATTTTGTAAACCATTTTATATCATTAGTGTCCACTTTCAAATTTTACTGACCCCTTTTACTTTTAACTCGGCTCATGCTAATTTATTAAAAGACCGTTTTACAAGAGATTTACAGTACTAGTTGGTAGTTACTACTAAGCTACTAGTCATGTTCAAAGTCACAGGAGGCTTGGATCTTTAGTATAGTTTCTGTTCGAAACGCGGATTCTTTGTTTAAATGATGGTGAGCTACAGTTCAATCGTCTTCAAGTTTTATTTCATCTTTTGTCTATAGCTGAACTTGGTAAGCATTGTGCTGCTAGATGTGTAAGTATCAATCGTAAAAACACGCAACTTTTCTATGACGACTGTAATCTTCAATGCAATTTTTGTTATTCAAAATTTGCATATACATTTATCGGACAGACAATCGGACATGGGTAAGTCAACATGGTTCCCCATATGATGCCTTCAGATTTCCTCTAAGCTAACCTCACGATGCCATTAAAATTCCATCTCAAGGCTAAAGGCTTGTTTGGCTAGACGGGTTAGCGTGAATGCGAGGAGAGGGGGGAGAGGGAATGGACGACAAAATCTCTTGTTTTGTTAGTAAACGAGGAGGAAAATAGACGAGAAAGAAAATCATCGAATATAGAAAGACTTGAAGATAAAACACACCTACTCGATATTTTTAGGTCCAACACGAACCCTCCGTCATCCTGTTTATTCTGACAAAAATATAACCAAATAGGAGTATTTGGAAGTAAGACTATTGAGGGCCCCACAGTTAGCTTGAAGTCAGGAATGTTTGTAACAAATTCCTAGTCTCTTGGATCTAAGAGACAAATTTCACCTGAACCCTGTAATCCTGCGTCAATCAAACCTCCATTGAACCAAAACATATCCTCCAGTGTCTAGGTAACCTCTCCAAAACACACCGCCAACGCCACCACCACTACAAATCGTTCTTTTAATGGCTCTAGGAAGGGTGAGAAGTGGCAGGAGACCGTCTTCTTCGACTTCATATGTATCAACCATCACGACCGTGATGTTCATAGCTCTTTGTGCCCTGGGTGTATGGATGCTTACCTCTGACACCCTGGTGACTCCTGAGGCCACCAATCGTACCACAGCGTCTGTTAAAACAACTGAAAAGTCTGATTCCGAGACTTTTGAAGACAATCATGGAGATCTTCCTGAGGATGCCACTCGAATAGATGATTCTCGGAAACCCAAGGATGATGAAAGTTCAAGTCAGGGGATTGATAAGGACTCCTCTCAGGAAACCAACATAGGTGTTTCCTATCAGCAGGCTGAGAATGAAGGCAAAAGGGAAGACAGTGATGGAAAAGTAAAAGAGAATGAGCCTCGGATTGATGAAAATGCTCATGGCATGGGACGGGAAGAGTCTAATGAAGAGCATGAAAGGCAAAATGAGCAACACGTACAGGTCTCGGAAGAGAGTACACTTACCCAACAGCAGAATATTCAGGAGATTGGCACTCTAAGGAAAGACCCGGAAAATGATCAGGAAGAAAGTAAGCCTCAGCAGGAAGATCATGCTGAAGAGGGCAAAGGAGACGAACAAAGTCAGCAAAATGCTAATGCGCAAAGCAGTGAGCAGAAGGATGATAACCAACAACAACGAGATGAAAACCAACAGATTGCTGAAGAACAGCAGAAAAACAAGCAACAGGCTGCAGAGGACCAACAGCTACCACAGACGGATAAACCAATCACTTTCAGTGACGAAACCAAGAAAGACCCACTTAAGCAGGATGTCAATGAAGAAACAAACATAACAGTAGAGAAAGATGATAATAATCAGCAAGATTCAACGGTGACGCAGCAACAAAAAGAAGGAACAAGCAAGGTAGTTGATCGTCAGCAGGAAACAGATACTATTACTACTCAGGTAAGAGAAGATAAAGCAAGTGACTCAAATGTACTCCTTAACTCCGGAATCCCAAAGGAGTCCAATGAATCGAAAAGCTCATGGGTGACTCAGGCAGCCCAGTCCCAAAATGAGAAAGAAAGGCGGAAGGACAAAGTCGAGGAGAAAGATGAGAAGAGTCTCTATGGTTATAGCTGGAAGCTATGTAACGTGACAGCTGGTCCTGACTATATACCTTGTTTGGATAATGAGAAAGCAATCAAAGGATTGCGAACAACCAAACATTATGAGCATCGCGAAAGGCACTGCCCAGAGGATCCCCCAACTTGCCTTGTTTCAGTTCCTCAAGGGTACAAGAAACGCGTCCCATGGCCGCAAAGCAGGGACAAGGTAGATCACATTATCAATAATTGCTATTGCATAAAATTAACAGGATGCAAATTTCACATTTTTGTTCACTAGAAACTTACAGACAAACATTCAGATTAGCAAACAATAAGTTGGCCTTACATCAGCTGCCATTTCGTGTCTGTCTACTTCACTACTCACTGACAATTCATGATGATTTGGCAGATTTGGTTTCACAATGTACCGCATCCGGAGCTAGCAAAGGTGAAAGGTCACCAGAACTGGGTGAGAGTTTCAGGGGAGTTCTTGACTTTTCCAGGAGGTGGAACTCAATTTATACATGGTGCGCTGCATTACATTGAGTTCATTGAAAAGGTACATATTGCATTTCCATGTTTGTACTACAAAGAATAATCTCGGGAAGGGAAAGTAAGATTTATAATTCTTCAATCCCAAGAGGCCAAGACAGATAAAAATCAGCACAGCCAATGGCGCGGCAACTGCTGCTTCTTGCACGATGTGTCAATAACAATATTTTGCTTCTTAAGTATCAACAACAATAACATTACCCCAAGGCCTCAATGGCTAGCGCAAGTTTCAGGGTGGGGNNNNTGTGTCGAGAAATGCATCAAAGGACTGGTACTTCACAGTAGAAAGAAGCACGGTCACTTTAGTGAGCCATTTTGCGTGTTAACTATACATTGACTAAATAAGTCAAATATGAAAAATTCACCCACAACCGCTCTGTGAAATACAGACAGTACAGGCATACATACAGCTGACTGCTGCTTTTTTTTTTTTTTTGTTACTACAGATTGTCCCAGGAATAAAATGGGGCAAGCATACAAGGGTAGTACTGGATGTTGGATGTGGTGTTGCAAGCTTTGGAGGTTATCTATTTGACAAAGATGTGCTTACAATGTCATTTGCTCCTAAAGACGAACACGAGGCTCAAGTCCAGTTTGCCCTTGAAAGGGGCATACCTGCTATATCGGCTGTGATGGGTACTCAAAGACTCCCATTCCCAAGTGGAGTGTTTGACGCTGTTCATTGTGCCCGTTGTAGGGTTCCTTGGCATGAAGAAGGTCTGTACTCTTGGTTCTATTAATTGCTCTAGTCCACCCCTACCCTTCTACATCGTACACTCTTAAAACAGACACATTATTGAAAGAGGACAAGGTATTGAGTTGTTTGGAATGTATCTGAAGGTGGTCGCCTCCTTTTGGAACTGAACCGTGTGCTACGACCTGGGGGATTATTTGTCTGGTCAGCTACACCAGTGTACCAAAAGCTTGAAGAGGATGTGGAGATATGGGAAGGTATAGTCTCTGAACTTCAAATGTTTACTAAGAAATTGTGCATCAACAATATAACATCAAAAGGTTTTTTTTAAACCATCAAATAGTTTTTACCGTCAGACAGATGTAGGAAATTGACAATGTAGTTTTGCTACTCAGCAATGTCCAAGCTCACTGCATCAATGTGTTGGAAGCTCGATAAAAAGGAGAAAGATGCTATAAATAAGATTGGAGCAGCCATATTCCGCAAACCGATCAACAATGACTGCTATAACAAGAGGCAGGAGAATAATCCTCCAATGTGTAAAAGTGATGATGATCCGAATGCTGCATGGTACACGTCTTACCAATTACGATCCCTTCTACCTTAACAATGGGGAAATAAAGTCATATCCTTGATGATGTTTTCTCTTAGGTATGTGCCACTTCAAGCATGCATGCATCGGGTGCCAACTGAAGAGGCAGCAAGGGGAAGCAAATGGCCCTTGAGGTGGCCTAGGAGGTTGCAGACGCCTCCATATTGGTTGAACAAAACTCAGATGGGAATCTATGGAAAACCAGCTCCGGATGATTTTGGAAAAGACTACGAACACTGGCAAACTGTGGTGAACAAGTCGTATCTCAATGGACTTGGCATCAGTTGGTCAGACGTGAGGAATGTTATGGACATGAGAGCTGTTTATGGCGGGTAACAATCACTTTGTCGATTTATGGACTAAAATTTAAATGCATGCTAACAAGTAACAAGGAAATAAGATAGAGATACTAACTAGCACACACCTTCAGATTTGCAGCCGCTCTGAGAGACCTCAAGATCTGGGTCCTCAATGTTGTCAACGTGAATTCACCAGACACACTTCCCATCATCTATGAGCGAGGCCTCTTCGGGATCTACCACGACTGGTGTGAATCTTTTAGCACATATCCTCGGACCTACGATCTTCTGCATGCTGATCATCTTTTCTCGAAGCTGAGAGAAAGGTAAAGCCATTGAATAGCAATAACTGCATACTTTTCTTTTATAATTCAGGTGGTTCATCTCTACACTGCTTTAAAGCAGGTGCAAACTTGCTCCTGTGATGGCAGAAATAGACAGAATAGTTAGACCTGGAGGAAAATTGATCGTTCGTGATGAGTCCAGCGCAATTGGAGAAGTTGAGAACTTG
>LHUT01007332.1:0-10860 GCA_001412135.1 Silene latifolia subsp. alba | reverse complement strand
TAGTTTGGAGTTGAATGGAGGAAGTGGTTTGCATTAATACAGAAAGGACACCCATAGTATAGATTATTCTCATTAATTAATCCTTTATTGGTGTCGGCGTGTCGCATTCAATAAGACAGCTTATAAAAAACCGACACATTAAAAATTCGGCCCAATAAATGAACTCTACGGCCCATATGACAAATACGACGTCGTTTGTGTCTCCTTTGTTTTTTTTTTTTGGTACAATGTCTCCTTTGTAAGTGATACCTAAAACCCTTTTGATAAACCTCAGATCCTTCAATTCCGTCAACACCACTCAGAAAAATCAAAACTTTCTTCAAACCCAATTCATTAATCAATCAAATTATGGCGTTAATTAGGTCAAAATTGAATCTGGCTTTCCCTAAATCTTTTATTAAACCCTTTTGCTCATCATTTTCAACAGTACTTGAATCCACTAAAAACCCTAATTTTTCTGAAGATGATGAAGAAACCCATGAAATTGATGCTAACATAAGCTCTAATATCACTCCTCAAGAAAACCTAGTTGTTGAAGGATTGCATTTATTGATTAAAGATCATTATAAAAAAAATCCAAATTTATACCAAAACCCTAGCTATAATTTCACAATTTCCTCCCTTGCTCATTCCTTCTCTCATGTTAGTTCAGGTGAGTGTGTTTCGCCTTCGGTTTTAATTTCCGTAATCGAAAAATGCCGGTCTGTTCGACATGGTATCCCCTTTGCACAAGCCCTGGCCTTTTTTAATTGGGCAGTTGGGGAAGAGAACAATGTTGAGATTTTTAAGCAGGGTTTTGTTGAAATGGTTGATTTAGCCGGAAAAGTTAAGGAATTTGATGTTGCTTGGGGTTTAATTGACGAAATGAAACGTCGTAAATTAGACATCCCTTCTGAAATTTTTGTTGCGTTAATTAGGAGGTATGTTAGAGCTGGTATGGCGTTGGAGGGGATTCATGCTTTTAATAGGATGGAGGAGTATGGTTGTAGCCCTGATAGTTCTGCAATTACTGCTGTCATTGCCATTCTTGTTAAGAAGAAAAAGGCGGTCGAAGCTCAGTCGTTTTTTGATGGGTTAAAGGATAGGTTTGAGCCTGATGTGGTTGTTTATACTAATTTGGTTAATGGTTGGTGTAGGGTTGGTAATATTTCAGAGGCTGAGAGGGTTTTTGGCGAAATGAAGACGAAGGGAATTGTTCCAAATGTGTATACTTATACTATTGTTATTGATGGATTGTGTAGACATGGGCAGATTACGCGGGCACATGATGTTTTTGCGGAGATGATTGAGAAAGGTTGTCAGCCTAATGCTGCAACTTTTAATAACTTGATGAGGGTTCATGTGAAGGCGGGTAAGACGGAGAAGGTTTTGCAGGTTTATAATCAGATGAAGAGGCTTGGGTGTCAACCTGATGTGATTACTTATAACTTTTTGATTGAGTGTCATTGTAGGGATGGAAATAGGGATGATGCGATGAAGGTGATACACCAAATGGTGAATAAGGGTATTGTGCCAAATGTGCATAGTTTTAACCCGATTTTTAATTGTATTGCGCATGTGAGAGATGTGAATGCTGCTCACAAGTTGTTTGCGAAGATGAAGGAGTTGAAGTGCCAGCCTAATACAGTGACTTATAATGTGTTATTGAGGATGTTTGCTGAATCTAAGTCAACTGATATGGTTTTTAAGCTCAAGAAGGAAATGGATGAGCTTGAGGTTGAGCCTAATGTGAATACCTATAGGATTTTGATTTCGATGTTTTGTGCTATGGGTCACTGGTCCAATGCGTGTAAGTACTTCAAGGAGATGGTCGAGGAAAAGAACTTGAGACCCAGTAAGTATGTGTACGAAATGGTTCTGAAGCAGCTGAGAATTGCAGGTCAGATTAAGAAACATGAGGAGTTAGTGGATATGATGGTTGTAAGAGGATTTGCTGATCGGCCTATTAGTAGGACAGAGTAGTTAGCTAACATTGTGATGTAGCTTCAATCTCAAGTGTGCTCACTTGGATTTTACGGTGAACAACCTTATTTGGAACTCATATCTAAGGCAAAGAGTTCCGAGCAACCTTAATTGTGAGTCATGGTTACCAAAAAATGAAGTATTTGCGAAGAACTTGTAAGGTTTGCTCCTTGCTTGTAGGCTTAAAGGCTTAATCATACATTATTTAAGCCTGTATGTTGTACACAGCCAGGCCTGTTTTATTTTCAGATTGCAGTAGTACTCATTAGATAATAATTTTCTGTTCTTTATGTCTTTTGAAATTTACATGGTGTAACTCAGAGTTTAAATTCCGATGTCTTGAGGATTTACGGATGACACTAAGTTGTTCTACTGTTTTGTAAGTTTGTAAAACTGTCTCATTTAGTTTGTTTGATCATTAATAAAAAAAAAATACAACTTTTTAAGAAATATAAAATTTGGAGATCTAATTATTTTACCTCGAAACTGACCAACTTGTTTACTGGTTTGTATACCCCTCAACTTAAATGAGACGGTTTTATGCGTACAATCACACAACTAGTCATAATATTCACTGAGGACATTAACTGGTTGTTTGTATATCTCATACTAGTTTTTGTAGAGGAATAAACATAGAAATTGTATAATAGTGCATTAACTTGTGTCTAGTGATGCTCCCTTGGGTGTTTTGACTAGTGCTCATTATGTCTTAGGCTTTTGCGTGTTTTTTTTAAAGAAGTGACCGGTGTTGGAAAATAATATAATCTATACGGAACGTTGGTGTTTAACTTGAAATCTTTTATCCGTAAACATCCAAATCCAAACTAACACATACTTGAAATAACTCGGCCGAAACCTCGTTTTTTTTGAAAATTTAAATGTATCTTACCCCTCAAGCTGATCTTACAATCTCCAAAAAACTAACATTTTTGAGAGTTCTGAAAGATGCTATCACTGTGAAGATGTAATGTGTTGCTTTTAATGCGCTGTGAACAACCTGGACTGAGAATTTGGAACCCCTGTTACAAAATCAATGCTAGATTTTCTACTTCACCCTTGCCTACTTCCTCTCTTTTTACTTGTGTTTAATCTGCCCTTCCGATATCATTAGGAAGTCAGGGTATGTAAATGTGTGTTGCAGTTCTGTTTTAAGCAGTTGTTATCTTTATAAAACTAGGGCATTTACTGCTGTTTTTCCTTCAAAACAGCATACTGGCTTGGAAATGATCCAAACGGAAATAGTTACCATGTGACTAATTCACTAAGTCGACCCATCTTGTTTATTTTTAACTTACTTTTGAGGTACTTGTTGAGTCACTAGCAATATTCAGTATCCATCCTGTAACTGCCAGGATATGGGAGATGGAAAAGGACAATGGAAAAGGGTTGTGGACTCGTACAAATAGTTGTTGTGCAAAAGATAAGGATTCCAGTATCTGACGTTGCTCTGGGAAACGACGGATATTACGATTGTTACCATTCCTCTTGCTGTTTGATTAACCAGGGTTACTATTATTCCTAGCATATTGTAGTGGCAGTTTGGTTTAATATCCATTGATTGAATCTTGTTAGCTAGCTGCTGTCTGTCTCTTCTTATTGACAAGTTTAAATGATTAGCGAGTCTCTCTTGATTGGAAAACTAGGGCATTAGTTTGGAGTATGGTGATGAATGCGTAGTAACAGTTCAACTGAGAGCTAGGTTAATGCTACACTCCACACGGAGGAAAAGCTGCATAAATCTGACACCGTACCTCACCTCGGGCAGGAGCGTTTCTTGATTCATATTGTTGCTGCACTGAACCATACGATCATTAGATGTTACAGCCACTTGATTGAGGTGATGAAACATTTCCTGCCTGAGTATTTCCTGCTGCAGCTTCAAGTATTCATGATAGGACAGTTACTGTCTAAACTCTAACTATGTGCATTTTCATATCAGTATGATCTTACATAATTCATTTTCCATGTTTTTTGTTACAACCTTGGACTTGAAATATCCGAGAATCAGTGATCAACAAACTTCATGATGAAGCTCTTCTCCCCAGGTATAGGATGTTGTCTTCCATTACTGTTCTGTTATCTGATAGATATGTTATTTTCCGGTCTGATCCATGCTACTCCATATATGATGGAGAGTATATTACAAAATAGAGAACTTATATCAGAAATAAATTCTTTTATGTATTATTGTATGATTGCAGGTTCGCAATTACAAGCCCTTTTTAAACTTTGTTGTTTCTCTGGCCCTTCTTTCAGATTGGTTGGTTTCTAATTAGGCAAAAAATAGTTTCGGCTTTACCAAGTTACTTCTGTTTTATGAATCAACTCATGTACTGTTTTACTTTCTGTATTGTTCAAATTGGAATGTAACTATGCGCTTAATTTTGGTATAATTTGTTTATGAGCCAGTTTTTTTATTTTTACATTGTTAGTTGTTACTTTAGTCATTTTGTATTCTGCTGTAATCCGAGCAGTGCACATCTGCGCGAAACTGTTGCTTTGTGTTACGAATTCTGGAATACCAGATGCTTCTGGTTAGGTGAATTTATGGAAAATTGATACTCTTTATGTCTCCCTCACTTCATATTGTATGACTTGTGACTTTATTACATATGACTAGCGTAAGACTGGTCGTTCTTTGATCCGCGTGGATATGGCTACCTAGCTGCAAGCACCCAAGGGCGACCTTGAATTCTGCGGATATGAGTCTACTTTCTAGTTTACAAAGGTACTTCTTTCTTTCTCCTGTTTCATGTTGTTTCGTCATATTATTATTGATCGCTAATACAACTATACCAGCCTTTCTTCCATTTTCGCAATGATAAAACTACTTATGCGAAACCATTTTGAACTTCTGCCTCTTTGTTGCAGCTCTGCGATAAATTTGAAACTCACTGTATTTCTTGAGAAGTACATTTTGCAAGTCTTCCTCGACGCAGGTACTCCCTTCATCACATTTACATTGTCTTCACTCTTCATTTCATTTTCATGGTCAAATGATATCTAACTCTGACAGTATATACTCCGTACAACATTACAAAAATAATTATGTGAAAATACAGAAATTGAAATTTCTCTCTTCTTTAAGGAGATGAAAATTGCATTTTTTGCACGGGATTAAAACTAGTTTCTATGAAATTTTAGTAAGTCGCCGACCAGACAACTAGCACTTACTATATTCAAAAATGAAGTTAAAAAGAGTGGTGGTTTCCAAATACTAATATGATATTTCAAGACTCGGTCTCTCCATTGCCAGCTGAAAAATATGGCGTTAACCAAGTCTTGAATATGAAAGGGGCTCGCGTATGGAGTTCAGTAATGCCAAGTCAACTACGCTGCATTCTTTCTCATAAAAACAATTTTGTTGTTGCAGCTGATCAAGTCCTCTGGTAAAAATGCCGAGCAAGAAGAAGAAAAATTCAAATACAAACAGGGACAAATACTTGCCGTAGGACGTCTGGGCTCAACATATTCTTCCTAGACTGCCTGTCAAGACTCTGTTGAGATTCAGGTGTGTATGTAAATACTGGTGCTCTGTAATTGATGAATCTGATTTTATTTACGTGCATCTAAAACTATACAAGAACAATTGCGACAAGAATCAAATTCTAGCCTTGGAAGGTTTGGGGTATGGTGGGTGGGTATTGGTTAGGTTGCCCGTGATCATTTAGAGCAGTGGTTAGAAAGATAGACTTTCTAATATACCGCTTTTACCCCTTTGGAGTGAACTATTTGCCATTTTCTGGTAAAAATTTTGTGATAACAAAAATAACTTTCAAAAAACTAAACAATCCTTATGATAAGACGGTATTTCACGTGTTTTTGACCCACATTTTGTCCCTTATTTTAGTCAAAATTTATTACTCTATTTAGCTTTATTCACTAATATATTGAAATAAAATAGAATTGTAGTCTCTTTTTATATTAATTAGTGTCAATATACGAGTATATAGTTTCTCGGAATGTGGTACTTCTTTTGTCCATTTTATCTTGTAGGTAAGGTACCATGTCGAGAAAACCGAGTGAGAGTAGCAAGTCAAGACGGGTCACAGATGATAGTTGTATGCACGCGTGTTGTTCAACTTGGGCCTCGTTGCTTTTTTTTGTTGTGGCTAGTCTACTCTTTACATGGGCCACATTACAAGTAATAACGGACAAAAAGAAAGAGAATTCCAAGTTGGCCCTTTTGTTGGAAAACCAAATGGAAAGCAGTGGAAGAAAAGGGAACACACTTTTTGTTTGAAAAAAAAGAGAGGAGCCGTCATTTTGTTTAGAGTTGGAGGCAGAGAGCTTCTATTAGCACGATATTTTTGAAGGCATTATACGATTTAGGACTGCGAAAGTTCTTCCTTGTTGGGCTGGCGCTCATTGGTTGCATTCCGAATCAGAGAGGAGGGGGTCAAGCTCCAGCAGGGCGATGCTTGGATGCGTTTAATCAGATGTTAGGCCCGTTTAGTGAAGGTCTTCGAGCGCTCGCAGTGCAATTAAATGATAATCATCCTGCTGCAATATTTGTGTATTTCAATGCTTACGGTGGTGTCGTGGCCCGTGGGTGACATCCTCAACAATCCAGCTTCTTATGGTAATCATGTCAATTTTCACCAATTAGCTCTCATTTGATTAAATTGGATCGATCGAGTTTGTCTTTCGTAGAACTAAAACTAAGAAAAACAAATGAATAACTAGCATTAGTACAGTTGTCTACGCTTTAAGACCTCTTTTTTCTTTCCAATCAATTATTGTATCCCGCCGCCCCTGTTCCAATCTTCACATTATGGCCTTCAGGAATCAGGCCTTGTAGTGATTCTCCAATGATATCGAAATGTTATGACTATCAAATTATTAGCAGTTAACAAAGTCCAAAATCTCAATTCCACAATCTATAGAAATGGTGCTAATACTAAAGTAGCGAATTTCATAAAGCTACATTGCAAGATACGAGAATGTTCTTATAAACGGTACAAGTAACCAAACACTCATGTGCTATGTGCCTAATAAATTTCGCTGTGGTTTGGACAATGGTTGCAAGAGGAATTTAATTAGCTACATGAAGCCATTGAGGAGATATTTGAATGGTTGGAAGAGGAATCTAATACACACTTGCAGCCCTTCAGAATTCGAAGAAAAATTGGATGATCTCAAACATATTTGCTGTTTCCTTTGTGAATTCAACTATTGCTACAAGTTGATTTTACAAATATCAAGTATCACTGATACAAAAATTACAAGTTTAGCTAAAAATATTTGACCCATCAGTAACAAAAATGGATATAGCTGCATAAAAGTATAAACAATTGGTTTCCCTTGTGACGGGTTACCATTTGTGGCGGATATTTTGTGAGATAAAATGGTATCCGTCACTCAAGAGTGACGGATATGTGCCGTCACAAACAAGAATTTGTGAAGTATAAAACCTTGAATTTCTAAACTTACATTCGTTCCGATTAATCGTTTACTTTTTCAATTTTTGTGAGCGGATTTGAATAAAATATTTATGTCCACTGTACCTAATAAAATTCGCTGTTCACGAAATCTACATATACAATCCTCATAAATGGTGTTATCTTTTGGAAAAATGCAAATATTGAAACGCCCTGCTTTGGTACTCGAAAAGAAAGAAACTAGACAGGCGCACATTTGACTTAAACTACTGTACTTTCCAACTTGGTATAAATAATAAACTGGATGCATATACTCTACAGTCTGCACTCATCAAATTGTTTTTTCATTTCTATTACCTACTTTTTTTTTTACTGTATTTTAGAGGTTGGTAAAACAAAGGATGGCAGGAAATAGGGACGACATACTCATGTGTCGCTGTTTGGCGACATGACCGTGTCGAGATCATCCCTAACGACCAGGGTAACCGTACTACTCCTTCTTGTGTTGCTTTCTCTGACTCTGAGCGTCTCATTGGCGAAGCTGCTGTCAATCAAGCTGCTATGAATCCTTCCAACACAATCTTCGGTTTCTTTCTTTCTCTTTCTGTTTAATCTACTGTATTTCCCGTCTACTGGCCTTGAAGTAGCTGTGACAGGAAATTAACTAAATTCTACTTATATCATGGTGCTAGAATCGCCGTATAATTTCTACTTCATTAGTTATCTGATTGTTCTATACCACGACACAAGTTACCTGGCCATAACAAGGATTTTTGGGTTAATGATGTTTTGTTATTGGTGATGGTGAATTTGTATTAATGTTATTGTGCTCGGCTTTTTGGTTGTGTTAATAAAGTTGTTTGTGATTATTTTGGTGTTTTGACAGATGCAAAGAGGCTTATAGGAAGACGATTCAGCGATGATAGTATACAAGATGACATAAAACTGTGGCCATTTAAGGTTATAGATGGAATTGATTCGGGCAAAGATGACAAGCCATTGATTGTTGCTAATTACATGGGTGGAGAGAAGACCTTCACTCCGGAAGAGATATCTGCCATGATCTTATCGAAAATGAAAGATGTTGCTGAGGCTTTCCTTGGCAGCGCAGTGAAGAACGCTATTGTCACTGTGCCAGCATACTTCAATGACTCACAGCGTCGAGCAACCAAAGATGCTGGAACAATTGCAGGCCTCAATGTGATCCGTATCATTAATGAGCCGACAGCTGCTGCCATGGCTTATGGGTTGGACACAAAGATTAATCAAAACAGTGCTGATAAAAAAAATGTGTTGGTGTTTGACCTTGGAGGCGGAACATTTGATGTGTCATTGGTGGCAATAGAGAAGGGTGAGATAAAAGTTCAAGCTGTTAGTGGAGACACCCACCTTGGTGGGGTAGACTTTGACAACAGAATGGTGACGGAGTTTGTTAGGGAGTTTAAGACGAAGCACAAACAGGATATTAGCAAGAATCCGAAAGCCCTTAGAAGACTGAGAAATGCTTCAGAGAGGGCGAAAAGGGTACTGTCATCAACTCCACAGGCGAAGATTTCTATTGAATGCCTTTATGAGGGTATTGATTTCAGTTCTACTATCACTCGTACTCGTTTCGAGAAGTTGAACATAGATTTGTTTAGAAAATGTATGGATGTAGTTGAACAATGCTTGGTAGATGCTGGCGTTGAGAGGAATGATGTCGATGATGTTGTCCTCGTTGGTGGGTCATCTAGGATTCCCAAAGTTCAGCAGATGTTGGAGGACTTCTTTGATGGGAAGAAAGTGTGTAAAAGCGTTCACCCTGATGAGGCTGTTGCATACGGGGCTGCTATGCATGCTGCTATTTTAAATGGTGTTGGTAGTAGTAATAAGGGCATTGTTCTGGTGGATGTCACGCCTTTATCTCTCGGCGTGAGTGAAGAGGGCGGTATAATGTCCGTAATCATTCCGAGGGACACAACGATTCCTGCCAGGATGAATCATAGATATGTAACTGCGTGTCTGCGTCTGATAACCAAACTTGTGTTAGAATTGATGTGTATGAAGGAGAGAGACCCTGTGTTAAAGACAACAACTTGATAGGCGACTTTAGGCTTTCTGGCTTTCCTCCTGCGCCTAGAGGTGCAACTGAATTTGATGTATGCTTTGACATCGATGTGGATGGCATTCTGAATGTTTCGGCAGAGGAAACAAAAACAGGAGAGAGAAAGCAGATCACGATTATCAATCAAAATGGACGGCTTTCAAAGGAGGAGATCGAGAGGATGATAGAAGAAGCTGAAATGTACAAGACTCAAGATGAGAAGTATAACAAGATGGTCAAAGCTAAGATCGCTTTGGAGGATTATGCAAACACAATGTGGGATGCACTGCATAATAACGGAAAGCTCGAGATCAGCACATTTGTGAAAAAGAAGTTGACGGAGGCCGTTAGTGAGACATTGGAATGGCTAGAAGAGATCTCTGACACTTGTGAGGCTTCAGACTTTAATGAGAGATTGGTTGATCTGAAAATCATTTGCGGAGACTTTGCTTCCAAACTATCGCTGTGATGAAAGACTGCGCTACTGTGTGTTCTTGATAAATTGAATTTCCTGATTATGTCATTTCTTCAAATTGCATTACAATTAAAAAAAAAAAAAAAGTTACAGGCCATGATTGTATAAGAGACTGATGATTCATGTTAGCCGTCCGCATGGGTCAAGTCTCTGTGACTCTATTCTTGTTGATGATGTGCATTCGCTTTACGTCCAACAAAATATGTTTTATTACAGTGGATTGATTTAAGAGACTGATTTTACTCTGTATCGTATCTTGGTCATATGTTCATCTAAATGATCACTTAATGATGTAATATCTGTCTTACTATCAGGTCTACTGTCTTGATGGGGAATCGATATTGGAGGTGAGCTCTCTTTATGTTACTGTCTTCACTTCAGTCCTCGAAAGAGGAGACTATTTCTTCAAGTATCCCTCTTTGGAGGCTCTGTACTTGCCTGCCTTGTATTTCTCAGAACTTTGCTCATCCAACTTTGATGATAATCAGTAGACAGTATGTACCTGTACAAGTAATGTCTGAAAGATTGGGACTTTATGCTTATGTCCATTAGTAAAGTTTCATGTCAGCTTTGCTAAATAGACTTCCTTACCATAAAACAATCATGCTTTCCTGGACTAAATCTTTGTTTGGCACAGCTTTGGGCCATATATTTAGATTCTTAAGCGCAGAATATTTCCAGTTATTAGTAATTGCACTTCTACATTTAAAAGCCTAGAATGGACGACTTTATCAGTTTATGCATGCAACTGATGCAAACCAAATTACTTAATATTCGAATATTCTTTTATCTAATAATGAGGTTTAATAGACCTCTCTCTCTAGTTTTCTCTTCCCCTTCTCTTTAAAAAACAAAACCCTAAATCCTCCCCTTTGCTGCCGCCGTTCTCCTCCTTCCTCCCACCGCCACCCATCAACCCCCTACCATGTCGCCGGGGATGGGGTCTCTCAAGACCTTTC
>LHUT01007330.1:0-10864 GCA_001412135.1 Silene latifolia subsp. alba | reverse complement strand
GGTTGTTTGGGAAACTTTGGATAGTATTGATCCTTTGCCTCAATGTTCATGTGGAAAATTATCACTGTGTTCTTGTAATTTGATGAAACTGATCATCACAAGAGAGAGTAATGCTAAACTCATCCAATTTTTGACGGGTCTTAACAATGGTTATGACACTATAAGGACTCAAATCTTGTCAATGGACCCTCTTCCAACCATTAACAGGGTATTGGGTATGTTACAAAACATTGAGCGTCAGAAGCAAGTAACTGAGTCTGTTGAACCTTTAACTGATACAACTGCATATGCTGCTTATAAGTCTGTTCATGCTTCTATTAAGAATACTAAATCTGCTGCTGATCATTCAAAGACTGTCAAGAAACATTGTTCTCATTGCAACATGGATAATCATAATCTTGAAGAATGTTTTCGTGTAAATCCTTGTGCTTATTGTGGAAAGGAGGGGCACAAGATTGAGAATTGCTATAGGTTAGTTGGGTTTCCATCTGATAAGCCTGCAGATAAGAAAGGAAAGGGAAAAGTTCCTCCTGCAAAGGGTGGTTACAAGAAGACAGCAAATACTGTTGATTTGGTTCAGCAAGCATCTCCCCTGGATGATCAGGATGATGGTCATGGTTGTTCTAGCTCACAAGGATTTTCTGTTGATTCTCAGATGCTGGATGGATTGGTGTCTTCAGTGGTGGATCAGGTTATGAAAAGAATAGCTGAGAGTACTCCTTCCACTTCTACTTCTAACTTTGCAGGTATTATTCTTGATTCTCATGTTAATGCTGCTAACACTGCCTCTTTGTTGCATGATTGGATAATTGACACGGGTGCATCTGACCATATGACTTATAATTTTCGTTTGTTGCATAATGTTCAGACCTTACATGACCCAATATTGATAGGACTTCCTGATGGCACTGTAAAATCTGTGTTTAAAGTAGGTAGTGTCCAGTTAACTCATGATATAGTCCTGCATAATGTCTTATTTATTCCTGATTTTAGGCAGAATTTGCTTTCAGTTAGCAGATTGATTGATAGTAATGCTATTTCTACTGTTTTTACTGCATCTAAATGTTTCTTTCAGGACCATTCCAGTAAAAAACATGTTGCCTCAGGAAGGAGAATAGGAAATCTCTACAGATTCCAGAATTTTAATGCACAAGAACTTGTAAATAGAGTAGTTTCATTAGTATCAGATAAAATAAGATGTAATAAGGCCAAAAATGCCAGCCATTCTGCACTTGCAGTCTCTTCTTCTGATTCAGTTGCATTACTTCATAGCAGACTAGGTCACATGTCCTTTGATAGAATGAAACATGTACTTGACATTGATCAATATAATAAAAGATCTGCTGTTCATTGTGAAACATGTGTTTTGTCCAAACATCATTTGCTTCCTTTTCCTGTTAGTAATTCTAGAGCATCATCTTTGTTTGAGTTGATTCATATGGATGTATGGGGGCCATACAAGATACCATCATTGTCTGGGGCCAAGTATTTTCTTACTCTCTTAGATGACTATTCTAGAAACACTTGGACCATTCTCTTTCAAACAAAGGACCAAGTTGCTGGTTTAGTTAAGGATTTTTTTCTCTTATATTGTGACTCAGTTTGATGCAAAGTTAAAAATTATCAGAACAGACAATGGCACTGAGTTTTTACAACAAGTTTGTGGTGATTTGTTTAGATCTAAGGGGCTTTTACATCAGACTAGTGTGGTAGGGAGGCCTCAACAAAATGGACGGGTTGAACGTAAGCATAGACATCTTCTAGAGACAGCTAGGGCTCTTAGATTTCATGCTTATCTACCAATAAAATTCTGGGGAGACTGTATATTGACAGCAACATACTTGATAAATTTGATGCCTACTCCTGTAATCAATTGGAAGACACCTTATAGTCTGTTGTTCAATAAAAACCCTTCTTATGATGTTCTTAAAGTTTTTGGTTCTTTGTGTTATTCTACTATGCCACCTACTTTCTCTGATAAGTTTGGTCATAGGGCCAGAAAGTGTATCTTTATTGGTTACCCACATCAACAAAAGGGGTACAGGTTGTATGATTTGCTCACTCACAAAGTGTTTGTTAGTAGGGATGTAGTTTTTCAAGAACATATTTTCCCTTTTTCAAAATAAGCTTCAAAAAGACACATATGAGCAGGATAACATGTTTGTTAATCCAGCATCCACTACTCTTCTTGTTCCAAATAGTACTACTCCAAATTCACAACACAATAGTCAAACTAATAGTAATACTTCAACTGAGCTTGACATAACAAGCATACCAGATATTCCTATCACAAATATCAATAATAGTTCAGATAATATCAGTAATACTCAACAAGATACAGCTGTTCCTGATAGTGTTCAGCAACAAGAAAGTACGAGTACAGTTCCTACAGTCAGAAGATCTGTTAGAGACAAGCAACTTTCTGTTTGGCTCAAGCCATATCATTGTCCTGTCAAGTTGCCAGTACAGCAGTCAGGGGATGCCTCCGCATCTTTTCATGCTACTGTTCTTCAGGATTTACAAAATTTTGCTCCAGCATATGTAGCATCTCTTGCATCTGCTATGCAAGAAGCTGAGCCTTACACTTATAGGCAAGCAAGTCAAGATCAAAGATGGGTGGATGCCATGGCAAAGAAGATTCAGGCCTTGGAAAGTAATAAAACATGGGATTTGGTTGATTTGCCAAAAGATCATAATCCCATTGGTTCTAAATGGGTATTCAAAATCAAATATAAGGCAGATGGATCTGTTGAGAGGTTCAAGGCACGTTTAGTGGCTAAAGGGTTCAACCAGATCAAGGACAAAGATTATAAAGACACCTTTTCACCAGTAGCAAAGTTTACTACTGTTAGGACTCTCTTAGCAGTTGCTGCAGCAAGAGGATGGGCATTGCATCAGTTGGACATTAACAATGCCTTTCTCCATGGATTTTTAGAAGAAGAAGTTTATATGAAACCTCCAGAAGGATATCAGGTTGCTGATGGTAAAGTTTGTAGGTTAAGAAGGTCCTTGTATGGCCTGAAACAGGCTTCAAGACAGTGGAACAAAGAACTAACAAGACACCTTACTAGTATTGGATTTCAACAGTCCAAACAAGATTACTCCCTTTACACTAGGGCTTCATCTGATAAGAAAATATTCACAGTGGCCTTGGTTTATGTGGACGATGTCTTACTTACTGGTAACAGTGAGTCAGCTATACAAGAGATCAAGAGAGGATTGGATACTGCATTCTCAATCAAAGATCTAGGACATATGAGATATTTTTTAGGTCTGGAGGTATCCAGGAATGAGAAAGGGATAATGATTAACCAGAGAAAGTATATTCTTGATATTCTCAGGGATATGAACATGGAGAATTGTACTTCTTCAGCTTTTCCTATGCCTAGAGGATTAAAATTGTCTACTGATGATGGTGCACTCCTGCCAGAACCAGACAAGTATATGAGACTGATTGGCAGACTTATTTACTTAAATTCTTCTAGGCCTGACATCTCTTATTCCGTTCAACATTTAAGCCAGTTCATTAGTCAGCCTAGAGTTCCTCATATGCAAGCTGCTATCCATGTGTTAAAGTATCTTAAGGCAACAGTTAACACAGGACTATTCTATCCTGCATCATCAGATCTCTCCTTGACAGCCTTCAGTGATGCTGATTGGGGACAGTGCTCCTTCACTTGCAAGTCCCTTAGTGGTTACTGCATATTTTTAGGAAAGTCGCTTATTTCTTGGAAAACTAAAAAACAAAGGACTGTCAGTAAGAGCTCTGCTGAATCCGAGTATAGAAGCCTATCCTACACTACTTCAGAAATGGTATGGTTAGCTAGCATTCTGCAGGATCTACAAATCACAGTGCCTAAGCCTATACCTCTTTTCTGTGACAACAAAGCTGCAGAGCACCTGACCAAAAACCCAGTCTTCCACGAGAGGACAAAACATCTAAATATAGACTGCCATTATGTTAGGGAGAAGCAGCAAGATGGTTTCCTTCAAACTAAACATGTTCGTTCAGGATTGCAGTTGGCAGATGTGATGACAAAAGCTCTGAGTACTGATCAGCATAAGTTTTTATCTGTCAAGCTTGGTCTCGTATTTTCCTCACCTCAAGCTTGAGGGGGGACTATTAGATAGTAATAGAGTTAGTTATAGTTAATAACTAACCTTAGTTAAAGATAACAACCTAATTAACTAACTCTCCCACATAATCAGGGAAGTAGTTATAGGTTAGTTATAAAAGGAAGATATCTCCTCACTTTGTACTCACTTGATTCTATTACATCAATATACAGAATTATTTCTCTCAATATGTTCATCAACATATAGATTTAATAGTGCATGTGCATACCATATGTTTGAACTTAAAAAACGTTAAAAAAATAAGAGAAGACACGGATATAAAGGCCTTTAGATTTTATTGAAAATGTTGATGACGAGGTACATGGTTCAACTTATTAAAAGCGTAAAGAAAAAAAACGATAGAAAAATATAAGAAAAGAAAACATCAAACTTAAAAGATAAGTTGATCTTCAGAACAACCACCATGACTTTATTACATGACGCCAACAACACTAGGATGACGATCTAGAGGCCGTCGAGTAAATGCATGGTTACGTTACACAGAAGCGGAAGCATTGTCCTCGACAATCAACTCCTGCATACGGCCAGTCCAACAACACTTGTATTACAATTTAATCATTCTCATAACAAATACTAATAAATTATGTAAATAAATAAATGGAACGAAGAATGTATAAATTATTATCCGCTTGTCATACAATACCTGACAAGGAGCGGCGACCCAAACAGCAGAACTGGGATTCAAACTGTTGAGTTTTGAAATAGCAGCCATTTTGGGTAGGATTATAATAGAGAACTTGTATGGTGAAGAATGATAACTTTCTGATATTTGTTTACTGTTATAATAATGCTTTTGATTGTCTCTATTTATAGATGTTTTAGCGTGTTGTTATAATCAACAATTTCATCATTTTATTATTTTAATTAGTTTCTGGTTTATCATAAACAAACTAGTAATATTAAATGAATTCATGCATATGTTCCATGCGCAAGTGTCGCCTTAAAATCATCAATGTGGGAAATAACTTAAAATCTTAGGAAACTTAATGAAACTAAACTGAACAATAAAGCTGAAATACGACTTAATAGAGGTTAGCAGAAATAAGTTGAACTAAATTAAAATACAGTAAGAGTTAATAAGAGTTAATAGAGGTAAACTGAACTTAATTAAGCTAAGTTTACTAAAATGAGTTAATTTAAGCAAAAAAAAAAAGTTAATCTACGGTATGGGGGTTGCCAAATAGAGCGATTGCCTTTTATGGCCACATGTTTGCGCATTCCAGCCATTAAAAATGTGAAGTAATTATGGAAGTTAATGCAACACATTTGTCCTTGATTCGAGGTGGTTCTAGCAGGTCGGCCTGACCAGGTTCAGCCATCGGATCGCCACCCCACGACCCTATCCAGATGGCTCCCCAACAAGCTGACCCAGTGTGAGGTTACATCATCCCAGGTCTGATCAGGGTTTCCCGTCAATGTTCGACACAAGTTATGTCTAGAGAAAACAAAAAAGACCAAAACAATCAGTTGTTCACTACTACCTGAAGTGAAACAGAAAATAATGATCTATACTCTTTCCAGAACGGTAAATGCACCGTAAGTTGTTCATGCAACTTGAATGCGTATTCTTCCCATGATGTCAAGGCTTCAGAAAAGCTCTCAGGATCAAAATGCGAGTCCCTGATCGTATTTGAAGATGGATGACAGAAGATTGAAGTATCCAACTTCATGGTGCTTGACAACAAGCACCTTAGGTAGGAAACGTCTTGTTTCTGAGCTTCAGATAATAGTATAATATCGCCTGGATTTCTTACACCTTCAGTTTGTGGAAGATTGGACCGACTCCAGTAATAGAATTGTACAGCCTGTTTAAAAAAGGGTAGGTAAGACACAAATTTGTACATTCAGCTGGAAGTCTGGAACAGTTTCAAGTTAGCAAATAAGGAGTAGCAATCGACAGTATGTCTATTTGGATTCCACCGATGTGAGAAAATTGAACAAATGAAATTATAACTGATGAAAACACATTACTTAATTTATTTAGACTTTTAGAGCACGTAAAGGGTAAACCTTCCTTCAGTCTTGTATTCTCTTGGAAATTAAAATTGCATCAGTAGAGAAACTTCATGTGTTATGGTTCAAAATGAGGTGACATGGCTTCTGAAACCACGTCAGTGTGTCGAGTACCAAACTCAATTCATAAGGTGAAATGAATGCACCAGTGACTGTCAACACCCAAAAACAATGACATTGATACCGAAAATAATAATAACAAGGCATTAATCTCAGCGAAATTTGGGGTGTAGGATAACATGAAAAGGAATGACAATATCTCTATGGCATGAAACGGAACTTGACGAAGCCAAATCCACAGTCTAGTTTCAATGATCACATCAAAAACAAAGACTGCATAATATCCAGAAGTTACTGGTCACCTAAACGAAACAAATGTTTGAACAATTCAATAGATAGGCCTCAAATGATAACCATCAGGACATGCATTGACGCAGTCAGTTCACATAATCAGGTATTCATCGAGATACAGTTTACAAAGAATAAGTCTGTTACTAGACAAAGAAAGTACCTGCAGGGCATGTAATAGATTGGCAAATTGTTTGTTGAATAGAGTGTCTCCTCTGGCCAGTCTGAGTGGCTCTGTGAATACATCAGTAACATCATTTGTTAAATTCATTTCATCGCAATTTTTCCCTTGTGTAGTGCTTATATCATATCCCAAAGATAATAGTCTCGCATATCGTATATCGAAGCCTTGTAGCTGATCAGAGTCATCAGACCCCTGGTCTGAAGAAAACCAATACATGTTGCTGGATCCTGGTAAGGGGATACATGACGTAGGTTCGTTATTTGAAATGGTTTGAGCCACGCGGGAGATAAGTTTTTCATCCTCGTCGTATGAGCTGTTGCGGCTGAACCAAATGGTTAAAGTCAGGCGTTCCCCATCAGTTATCTGCTGTACAGCTATTATCAAGAAGAAACAGAAAAAAAAATCCACAAATCATCCCGAAAGAGCTCCGTAAGGGAAACAGAACAGGGATGATTTATAGATACAAAATAACAATGTGTAACTCAAAAAGTCTGAATAACAATGAATTAAACTCAAAAGAAAAAGAAGGATCAGAAAGTAATTTAATACTTATACTCTATTAAGGAACTACAGTGTACTTCTATAAAGGATAATCACACACATATAGCGCAGGTTCAAAGTCCGATTTATGATGAAGCAATTCATTACTATCTGGCATTCGCGGCTTGTTCTGATACAACTTCCAACAAGTGCTTAAACCATCAAAACTGTAACGGACTCGACGTATATTCTAGAATATCAATTGCCACATCATCAAGATAGCCATAGCCATACATGTAGGATAAACTTTCCAGGCCTCCACAAAACAGATGTATAAGTATCAAAGCAATTGCGGCTTACAAGTAAACTCTTAACAAAAATTGACAGGAATGTGTACTGCAATTTTTAAGTTTAAGAGAAGAATGACTATGGAATACATCTTTATAAGAACTCGTGTTGCTTACAAAACTCAATTTATCAGAGAAAGAGATACCTCATGGTATGTTATCAGGAAATTGGGTATCAAGAATCCAATGATTACTAAAAGAACGAACACATAACAACCAGCATAACAAGGTAAGAGATAAGTACAATCATAATTACCTCATCGACACAATGTATGTTCCGGTCGTCAGCTGAGTACATGACCAGATCCTGTTAGACAATTAACAAATAAAGTTAGCAAAGACGTCATTTCCAAAGACTACTACAGTTCTATAATTCATGGATACGAGTTGTAGAAACTGAATACCAGCGATGAATACTAACTTACCCCAGCCATTGGTATGTAATTTGCTGGTTCTCCGTCCTGAAAGTGAAATATCCCCCCACTAAAATTCTCCGCATAGCTGTTTAAATAGCAGACTGCCTTCACAGATAAGAGTGCAAACTAGTGATAACTCTTGAAAAATATACAGATACCCATAATATAAATATTCCCATCCCACATAATTTATAGCGGAAGGGGAGCACCAATTCATTAGAAGGGAACCTGTTCGATATACTAACTGAACTGAAATTATAATCAGGAGTTAGGACCTTTCATCATGACGATAAACTCGCCTAATGTAATAAAAATGCTCCTGCTTAGGAGTATGTTTTAAATAGCAAAAAAGTTTTTGAGCCTCATAACCCAACTGATTCAAATAGGGTGTTTTTAATAGACCTTCAAATTGGGCCTTGAACAGACCCACCATGTCGTATATGAGTATTGGCCAGCATTGTGTTACGTACTTAGTTTGCGTAATCTATTACGTTAACAGGAACTCCCTCCGTCCTGGTCATTTGTTTACCTATTCCATTTTTAGGTGTCTCATTTATTTGTTTACTTTTCTATATTAGGAATGTTTCTAATAATTAATTTGATCTTCCACATTCATTATTGTTCACTTGTCATAAGAACAACCACAAATAGTCCCTCACTCTCTCCATGGTCGTCGTGCTAAAATCAACTGTAAACAAATGACCGGAATGGAGTGAGTAGAATAATTTCTTGCTAAAAGTTCTTTTAATCTTGTTGAACAGTGCACACCTGATTTCAATCTTATAGCCTTCTTGAGAAGCATGCATCAGAATCAGTTTCATCTCTATTCTTTATAATAAATTGTATTGTACCCAGCAATAAAAACTAGATTATTAACATCGCTTAATCAGTTTAATCGCAACATAATAGTAAAATTTGGAACCTTATTTCATTCAAGAAAACAGAAATGGCTTGGTTACATATGAGAGCAGTTTTCAGATTTCATCCATGTTCATTTGTTTAGCATGGGATCCACAAGGGATCAACATCAACGTGGCTGAAATGAGTATAAATAATCCCATGTGCAGACATATCGTCTTCCTGAACAAATTTACTAGCATATATTGCAATGTTTCCGGGGATCTTAAAAAATGGATAGATGTTGTCAGAGAAGGTGCACAGCCACAAGACTTTAGTAACAAATTCTTGACGCACTATTGAGCTTAAAGCCTAAATAAACGAAAAGACATAGCATACACACCGTGAAATCTCGCTGCTTGAGATAGGATCTGTTGTCATCGCTATGCCAGCCAATACTCGCTCCTTTAGTCCAGCTATCATACAAGTATAGAACAATAAGTTATACAAATAATGCAAGAGAAGGAATCAAGGAAACAAGCTACTGTGCTGGTATGGGGAACTTCTAGTCAACAAAACTAGATTTCCCAGTAAAAAGAGCCCAAGATTACCACTTCATTTTAGGTTTTTTTTTAAGAAATGGATCTTGGACTTTGAACTATTTTTGCAAGAAATTCATCTATTGTGAAAAATTGTCTAGCACTCTAGCATCATTTGCTTCCCTGCAAACTTTTAAGTTTCGGAGTGCAGGACTTTGCGATATTCCTAGCAGATACATGCTGTGATAATAGATACAATAATCAAGATCCTTTGTCCAACCAAGTATTGAGCAGAAATCGACGCTTTCAGACAATTGAGTGAACTGACAGACACAAAACAATTCCTTTCAAGGGCTATGCAGCTGCAAGATGCTGCTAGCAGGCAGCAGCGGCACTCATTTGATTATTTCAGTCAAGGAGTGAAATACACGAACACCGACATTCCACCCATTACTTAAATCACTAGCCACAATACAAGAGTGCTCACAAAAATCACTCAGTTACAATTCCTAAACTACAACCTAAAATTCATACAACACAAAAAAGTAAAGGACCCAAAATAAAATTCACCATTGAAAAAATGTCAACTTTAGCTAAATTACAAAAATGATTCATCACCTGATCAAGCCAGTGAATTCTACAAACAACTCAAACTCACAACCAAACAATTCCTCAACTTTCTCCTTCACCATCTCTACAAACATCAAAATAACAACAATTAGTCTTCTGTAAGGCGGTTTTATGATAATATTGACTAAAACGGATCCCAGCTATACCAAAAGTATCAGTTTTACAATATACTTCCGTAAGGCTGTAACTTGTAAGACCGCCTTACACAAGTATTCGTGAAATAACAAATAACCCATTACTTCAAATCAAAATAAGAAATAACCTCTGATGGGTATGAAGGGCATGATAAGATGAGGGCAATTAGTGGCAATCAGATGAGAAAGAGTGGTTGAAAACACATTGGGTCTGTACCCAACTGTACAGTTGCTCTTGTGTATGAACTCCAGTTCCTATTAACAGTAATATCAATTAAAGTTCAAATCATCTATTGGAAGCGGTATTTTCATCGAAGGTAAATAAATGATTAAGACGGAAAGAGTATAAAAGGGGTTACCTTGCAAATATGTAAAGGGATGAAATTGTGGATTATGTGACGAGGATGATGTTCCATTGCAAACGCAAACCCTTGTGTGCTGTTACTGGTTCAAAGTTTGTGTTGTTTGTGAGGGGAAACAACCACCATGGGTGATGTTGTGGGCAAAATTCACATTTTCATATCGGTACACGTGGCAAGCAACGAGTGGACAATCAAGGCTTGAGAGGATCAATGTCGTGGATGAATTCGGGCCGTAGATGAGAAAAGCACACATGGGATATTAAAACAAACACAGTCAAAGAAGTTAAGGGTCAACCCAGCTACTTCCTATTTTTCGGTGACTGGACCTAGAAGTCAGGAAACAAATTCTGGAGGGGCCTGATCCCGGAGGAGCCTGATCCCGGAGGAGCCTGGTCATGAAGGAGTCTGATTCTAGAAGAGCCTGATTCCGGAGGAGC
>LHUT01007322.1:7745-17876 GCA_001412135.1 Silene latifolia subsp. alba | reverse complement strand
AGGATAGCTCATAATCTTGCTCAGAAAGCTCTTATGTAAGCTATGCTATTTGTTGCTGTAAAAAAAAAACAAAAAAAAAAAAAAACAATCTCGTAGACTTATTACTCGTACAAGCTTAAAGCACTTGACAATCCAAAATGGTTTCCCCCTGATCATATAAATAAATTAAGAAGACCTTAATTTGAAATTTGCCCTTGAAAATCCCAAATAAACACAGACTCATATCCTAGATGCTACATTCCAAGGACTAAAAGTAATAATCCTAATTTTACAATGAAACTTCCTGGCCATTCAACCATAACAAGGACATATTTTTTTTTTCATTTCTCACGAGGAACAATATCAAGCATGCCAAACCATATTTCCAAAGTATTAATACCACAATCACCATGATACCCTAGTCTTTAGGCAAACGATCCAAACTTTGAAAGCAGCCACTTTAATATCATTAAAAAGTCAAAAGTTCTTTACTCCTAATTCATTCGAACGCCAAATCAAACAAGATGTACGAAGTACCATAACCAGTAATATATACTCATGTTAATAATCAAACTCGACACTCCCTTCAATAATTCAGTATACACCCTCGACCCATAACATCTAATAGTACATACACCCATTCATACTCGAACAATCGTAATCGTACTAACCAGTAGAGTCTTGTTGTCTTTAAAACAAAATTTAATTTGTAAACTAAGTAAAACCATATTGAATAAAATACTTACAGTTTATAGTACGAAAGGGAGAAAAGAACTTCGTTGATGAACCTCGGGTCAAACAAAGAACACAAGGAAGAAAGAATTGAAGAGAAGATGAATTGTGTCGTGTGTGACCAAAAGTTGAGTTATGGATAATTAGATGAAAAAGGGGTTTAGGTTTATTAAAAGGGGGTTTTATCTTTCTTTTATATTCTAAGTTGGGCCAAAGTCCAACCTGAAACATAGTCGGGTTTTAAAATTCTTTTTCTCATTAAAACAAACATAACCAAATTCATTTTAGAAGTTAAAGTTCGAAGTATATTTGTATTTTTTTTTTCAAGCGATACTACTTTTAAAATTTTCAATTAAAAGTACAAAACTAATAATATGGGAGAGTTACATGCTTATAAACAACTCGGAAATTGCGGGGTGTTACAAATTGCTACAAAACTTTACAGGTAGAAACTAGACTTGAAAATAACCTAAGTCTCTTTTTTACGCTTTCAAAGATTCTAACTTTAAATCGATCTGACAAAGCGTTCAAAACAGATTACAGATTTACGAAACTGTGGTAAAAATACTTGTTTATCAAAATCGTCATAAAACCAACTCTAGATGATTACAAGCGTTGCAAACATGCTTCTAAGATGAACTAGAGATTAAAACATGCTCGAATATTAAAGATGAAGACTTTAAAAGAATAGAGATTAAAAGATGAACTTACGTAACAATGGGGTAAAAGATGCTTGGCCTCTTGATTTCACAATTAGGGTTTTAAAAGGTGTAGGATGTGAGGTATATATACTAGTGAATTACCAAATACAACACAATCTACAATTACCAATCAACCTACTCGGTCTAACCGTGCACTCCTTCCCCCTTTTTTTTTTTTTTTAAAAAAACTCCTTTACTAAAAACTTTCCTAATCCAAGTAGCTCTAATTAAAAATATAAAACTCCGGTGTAACATTTAATAAAATATTACTACGACTCGAAAATAAAATATAAACTCGTAAATTAAAATATAAACTCGTAAATTAAATTGTACCAAAAAATGTCGCGTATTATAGCCACGAATAGCCGGACAGCAGCCCGAAGGTACCCGCATCGCAACACGGAGGGTACCATGTTATCATATCGCATCCTGAATCACGACTGCTAGGTTCGCATCGTAACATAAACCCAATAACCACGATCTTTAATATGCACATTCTCCTTGAGGCTTCCAACCTCATGGAGTGATTTCGGGTGTGAGGCCGGTCTCTTACAACATCCTCACTAACATCACTACTCCACAAGAACACATACATGTAACATGTATCACAATAGCACACACAATTATGCCAAGTATGCCAAATATCTAACTATCACAGCTACGATATGCCAATTTACTCAATTATCACCAGGTATCTTAATTATGGTATCACAAACATATATTCAATCATATATACTACCAAGAACCGAGTAGGGAAACCCTACCTTTTAACGAATTTCCAACAAGCACAAGCAAGCACTAGATGTAACACCCCCACTTACCAAGGAACCTTAACAAGACCTTTCCTAATAAGTAAGGGCATTACCATCTCAGTTGCCCGAGGTAAGTATATCAAATAGACCGTAAAAGAACAATTAATATTTTGTTTAAAACTCACTCCGAAAATAAAAGAGGAATAACTCAACTATGAAAACATAAGAAAATACAACTGGTGAAACTAATAGCGTCCAACGACTGACTCTATGTCAGTCGACCTCTCCAACCCAGCAGCTACATCGAGATAGCAACAAAAGCAACCTGAAAAGTCTCACTGCTCACCATTTGCTGGAAATATCAAATGGATCACCGCAGACACGGACAAAAGAAGAAACATAACAAGCACACCACACAAGTCAGTGACAGGATTTAATAACGGCAAACCAAGCAATCCAATGAAACAGTATAACTCATGTCCATCGACTACCAAACTCCACCACACCCAATCAATAGTATCCAATGGTTCCCATCGCAACAGGTAACCCACACCGCCAGTGGGAGACCGTAGCATTGCCACCAAAGCCCCGCTCATCGCAACGAGCGAACCCAAATCATTAATGTACACATCCCCCTTATGACGGGAGCTACAAGGGGTGAACATGGGGTTGAAGACCATCTCCCGACAATGGCCCCATAATCCAATACCAGTAACAATAACAACAACAATAACAACAACATTGTCAGCATCTCGATATTGTAACTGAACTAACACATCAACGCACTCACAACACTGATAACCACATAACACAATTAGACAAATAACCATGAACTGAAACTGAGTAGGGAAACCCTACCTTTTCGCGACTTCTTAGCAATCTCATAAATCATATTGACGCATAGGAAGAATCCACACCATACCCTAAAATCAACAATTATGCCCTATCACTATGCTATTAAGATTGACTAAACGATAATCAAATATCCACAAACTTACATTGAAGAATAATCAGATGCCGACGGCAGCAACGACCCGACTCGATGAATCCATGCATAGGTTATCTCCCTCCCCGTATTATGATTCAAGGTTAACTCATGATTGAGTAGTTAGCGATGGGAGGATTGAGTGGGAGAGAGTTAGGTTTAGAAATGATGAAACGTATCGCGTAAATGATTTAAGTCGTAACCTCCGCGTTATATAATAACACGCTACCAAAACGCGTACACGGTCGAGTATGAAACATACTCGGAGTACACTGCACTAGGTCGAGTACCAAGAATACTCGGTCGAGTGACCCTTACTAGGTCGAGCATTCAGTAAAGAATGTGATGTAACTCCCTCTTCTATCTCTACTAAGAGTCTCACATGGTCAATAGGTCAGTCAAGGGGTCCATAACAGGGCGGGTATTACTGTCTTCCCTTCATAAAAGGAATTTCGTCCCCGAAGTTCGTCCCACACGCCAACTGCAACATGACACGATAACTCGAAGGATCACAAAGTACTCAATGAAATTATTAGATAATGACAAACGTACACTACAAAGCCACTACACCGTCACCAAAGCATCTAATCACTACAACATGTCTACCACCACAGAGTCTGTAATACCACGGTTTTTTGGTCCTTAGTTACTCGACAAAGTAAGGGAAACTCGATCGAGTTGGTCGTCGTGCGTCTTCTGGTCAGGCTACTACCTAGGAGCACTCGGCCGAGACCAAGTACCCGGTCCGACGGGTTTATTTCCGCGATTTGGTTAAGGTGATTAGAGATTATAAATATATCGTGTTATTTGTTACTAATGCATTTTATCAAAATCTAAACTAAGTTCTTCAACTCTCTAATCACCCTAATCACTCCCAAGCCTAGTTGATCGAACGTGAGTCCACACTTTCGTCTTTTGTACCAGTTTTGTTGGTAAGTCTCTAGTGCTTCGCTAATCGATTAATATGTTGTTATTTAGAGTTTTAACCTAATTGTTTAGATAAAGGAAAGGGGTTAATTGGTTTGATTGTGACATAAAGTATGATTGTGATTATTGCTGGGTGCTCGAGTACTGGTGTATAAAAATTTAGGGCTTCTGGAGTAGGCAAAAAATAACCTCATGACCACAAGACACGTGTATAGAGTGACGTGTCATGGTTATTATTTTATGTACAATAATACAAGTAATTATATATAAATAATTTTGACAAATTTATGACGAGTTCGTAGAGGAACAATACTAGCTTTTGTTGTTATTTGTTGATCGCAGATTCACCCATAAGGCAGGGGTTCCCTACTCAGTTGACTGTGTAATTAACTATAAGATGGTGCGATTATTTTACTCGCATGATTACTATTATTGTTGAGATTGTTATTTTGAATTTGGCATGTTTATATTGGTATTGTGAGTTTGGTTGTTTGGTGTGTCTATGATTTACAAGGTGCACCATCGACTGAGTGGAGTCATCATCGAGAATGGCTTCACGCCCTTGATTTGCCCCTTATGGTTCCCGCCACAAGAGGGATAGCACATTAATGGACATAGGTTATTCGCTCTTGGTGTTGAGCAGGGCTTAGGTGGTAAGGGTGCGGTCCCCACTAACGGTGTGGATTACCTGTTGCGATGGGTAATCTGGCAGAGCTTTACATTTTAATGTGTAGTAAGTGATCGGTGATGAATTGGCGGTTGGAGGAGTGTGTATGGTTGATTTGGATGCTTATTGTTGTTCTCTTTTCTTGGTTATTCAGTGAACTGACCCCATTTATGTTTTACAAAATTGTGGTGATCCATTCGGGGGTGGTGAGCATTTAATTACCAGGTACTTCTATGGATAGTTCGCGGGATCTAGCTGGGATGGAGTCATTACTTGTTTTAGAGTCTTTAGTCTTCCGCTGGCCGTGGTTATAGTTTTGGATATTTCGGTTTTGCCAGTTGTAGTACTTTTGGTTTTGGTTTTTCAGTTGTATACATTTAAATTAGTAAACTTTAAATCATGTTCTTTTATGGTCACTTGTGATATACTTTACCTCGGGCAACCGAGATGGTAACACCTTTATATGTGATGTGTCTAATTTATATATGATTTAACCCCTTAATTTAGCTCGGTTTTACTTGTTTTTGCACTTTTATTAAGGTATTTGTGAGTTAATTGCGTGTTTTAGGTGATGTTGTTTGTGTTTATCGCATTTTGTAGGAAATGAAGCACTTGGTAGCCTTTTCCCATCAATTTGGCAATCATCGAAGTTCACCTAGCTAGTGGAAGCAAGACTTGGCCATGGAGAGACATTTTGGGAAGAAATAAGAATCCCGAGTACGAAGATATCAAACAAATGGGTCGATGGACAAAGATAAATAAACTGAAGCCCAAGGAAAGGAGATTTAGAGCAAGCTAGGGATGCTCTTAGGATGCTCACTAAGCTATAAGTCGGAGGATTTAAGTGGAGTTAAGGCTTCACTTAGGATTCTTCATGCAATTAATCAAGCAATTAAGAGAAATCAACCCGAGATTAAGCGTCCCAGATCGGGGTAGACCTCTTCTATGCGTTTTACGTTTAATTCTCATTTCCTATATAAAGGGTGTAGACTTCGACATCTTTGACCATCTTTTATCATCCTTCATACACTATTAAGCACACAATACTCTTAGTTTTCAGAATTATTAGTTTTACTTTAAGCATTCCTTTGTTGCAAACAATTTACATTAAGCATTTGTTCTTAATAATACAATCTTGTCATTCAAGTTATTTGGGTTTGTTATTTGAGTTCTTCTTATTCAAGTTCTAAGTTCTCTTGTTATAGTAATTTCATTTCTTGTTTATTTCGTTGATTCGTTCTTCATTATCGTTATTTTGTAGTTTACATTTTAGTTATTAGCAATTTCATATTACCTTGTTATACATTTCATTATCAAGTTATTAACATTTTAGTTTAATCTAGCAATTTCATTTACATTTCTTATCATTAGTAATTTCACTAATTTATATGTTATTGTTAATTAACATATTTATAATCCATATATTTCCATTTAATTATAATTCTATTATCATCATGTTTATTAATTTATATGTTATTAGTTTAATTTCTAATATGAGTGAGTAGTCTTTTTTGTCAAGGGAATAGGGAAGCCATGCATGAATAATATTTATAAATTAGGATTACATAATATTGTTTGATGAGTTTCTATCACATGCTTGTTTTATTTGCTAATCTTTGGTAATTGATCACTATCTTAGATTAATTTGTTAATTCACTTTTAAAANTACCTCGGGCAACCGAGATGGTACTACCTTCGTATCCTAGGGTGGTCCTTGGTAAGGCATCTTGGGATATGGGGGTGTTATAAAGTGGTATTAGAGTGACGATTTTGGAAGCTAAAACCAATGAACAAATGAGCATAGGGTGTCTAATTAAAATGAACCCGGGTAGGAATTGTTTGGAGCTACCGCAAAGGCCTTGGAGAAGTCCTAAAGCCGCATTTTGGCCCTTACAACTTTGAGCCAGTCACTACGGGGTGTCTTGGGAAGTCGTTACATGTGTTGTATATGTCACTTGTAAGAGTGTTGGATGGAATGGATGGTATGTGAATTGGTTGAACTTGGCAAAAATGGATGACGTGATGTGTTAAAAATGATATGAAGCATGTTACGTGTTATTGCCTGGCTTTTAATTGATAGGAATATGTTTAGGAATGGTATATGTATGGATATATTTATTTTAAAGTCGAAGGGTGGATCGTTTTTCATGATTCGACCGAGCTGGATGGGTACTCGACCGAGTAGCCTGTAACTCGACTGAGTGTGAGGGGGTGGTATTTTGGCAGTAGCTACTGGTTATGACCACTCAGTCGAGTAAGTGGGGCACTCGACCGAGTACCCAGAGTACTAGGCCGAGTATGCTTTACGTGTTATTTGAAGTTAGCTACTGGAGTTGGATACTCGGCCAAGTAATGTCAGTACTTGACCGAGTAGTCTGTACTCGACCGAGTACCCCCAAGTACTCGTCTGAGTACCTCTTTAGCAGACGTGTTGTTTTTTTTAGCCGTAGGCTATGTGCTTACGTTTATCTTGGTTATACCAGCTCAAAATGCCACCAAAGTGATCAGCTGTGTTTATTCAGGCATCTGAGATGAGTCTTGAGAAGGTTTCCAGAATGATTCTGCAGCATGAAGTGCTCATGGAGGCACTCAAGAATGTGGAAAAAGGGGAAGGGAAACCGGTGGATGCATCTCGGCTGAGCACCACCATTTCTCGCTTCAATCCCACTACTTTCGAGGGCACTGATGAGCCAAAGCTACTTGTTAATTGGCACCGGGAAATATAGAGTGTACTAGAGGTGGTTAAGTGTCCGGAGGAGATGATGGTAGAACAGGTTGCGTTATACCTAAGGAATGAGGCTGGGGTTTGGTGGCATAACGAAAGGGAAGGGGCTCGTGCATTCTATAGGAATCTAGGCCAAACTATAACACCATGGGCAGGATTTAAGGGGGCTATGAGACATCACTTTGTTTCGGAGTACATTCGCCATAAGTTGAGATCTGAGTTTGATTCCTTTTCTATGGCTGATAACATGACCGTCACGGACTACTACCACAGGTTTATCGAGCTATCACGGTATGCAGAGGACATGAAACTGAGTCAACGGAGTTTGGCTCTTCGTTTTGAGAGGGAGTTATCAGTGAAGATCATGGAGAGGATACCGGTTGGGATGGTCACTGATCTGAAGGAAGTCTATGCAAAGGCGGGGCAAGCTGAGAGGCTAGTGGACATGGCCAAAGAGGCCAAGGAAAAGGATGTTAAAAAGAGAAAGGCTGAGAGTGAGGGTGGCAATAAGTCAAGCCACAAGAGGAGCAATCATAATCAGGTTAGGAATTTTTCGGGAGGAGCTAGCTATGGCAGGGGATCTGAAGATTTGGGAAGAGGCGGCCAGAGTACTAGTGTGAACTCCAATCTTCAATGTTTCAACTACGGTGGGACGGGTCATAAAAGGTTTGAGTGTACGAGCGTTGCAAGAGGAGGATGAGGCTTTCCCAGGTCATACCAAGGAAACTTTTCGCATGCTCCAAGTCAGAGCTTGGCTAGTAATAGACCAGCTGGATTGTGGGGTGATAAGGGAGCCCAAAGAAATAACAATGGTGACTACAACCGTAATAATGGAGGGTCTTATCAGCATCTAAACAACAGTGTGACTCAAAACTCGGCAGCTAAACCTACCACTTCAGCCACCATGGTTCAGGGTGGAGGTTAGAAGAGCAGTGGTAAACTTTCCATGATGGGCAAGAAGGAAGCTAAGGATGATGCTCATGTGGTTACTGGTACTTTTCTTGTTCATAACACGTCGTCTTTTGTTTTGTTTGATTCAGGGGCAACTCACTCGTTTGTGTTTATGGGTCATGCCTTAGCTATGAGTTTGGGGGAGTGTGAGTTGGTAAAGAATGATGTATTTATACCTTCGGGGAAGTCCGTGTCTTGTACCAAGTTATATAAAGTGGTGTCTATGATGTTTGGGAAAGTAGACTAACCGGCCAATCTGTTAGAGTTTCCTTTGGAGGGATTAGAGGTTATAGTCGGGATGGATTGGTTGGGTAAGTACGATGCTAAGATAGATTATCGACAAAAAAGAGTGTCTTTAAAGGGGCCTACGGGAACCAAACTGTCATATAGGGGCTTTGTTGTGAAGCCCAAGATGAAGTTGATCGCGATGATCACTTTAATGTCATGTTTGAGAAAGAAGAGTCCTTTAATCCTTTGCCATGTGTGGGATACTCGTATGGAAGAGCTGTTAGCAACAGTTATACCAGTGGTTAGTGAGTTCAGGGATGTTTTTCCCAATGAGATACCAAGGTTACCTCCTAAGAGGGAGATCGACTTTAGTGTGGAGCTTAAACCAGGGATGGGACCTATATCTAAGGCTCCGTACCGCATGGGACCTAAGGTGTTGGAGGATTTGAAAAAGCAGCTGAATGAGTTTTTGGACAAGGAGTACATCCGACCTAGTGTATCACCTTGGGGTGCACGAGTTTTATTTGTGAAAAAGAAAGATGGTAGTATGAAGCTATACATCGACTAAAGAGAGTTAAACCATGTCACCGTGAAGAACAGGTATCCTTTGCCAAGGATTGATGATTTTTTCGACCAGCTGAGTGGTGTAGGGGTGTTTTCTAAGATTAATTTGAGGTCGGGTTATCACCAGTCGTGGATAACAGATGAGGATATTCCAAAGACAACTTTCCGATCACGGTATGGTATCTATGAGTATGTGGTAATGCCTTTTGGGTAGAGTAATGCACCAGCAGTGTTCAGGGATCTTATGAACCGGATTTTTAGTCCGCTCTTGGACAGGTTCTTGGTAGTCTTCATTGATGACATCTTAGTCTACTCTAAGACTAAGGAGGAGCACGAGGAGCACCTGAGGTTAGTATTCCAGACCCCTCGAGATAATCACCTGTATGCCAAGTTATCTAAGTGTGAATTCTGGGTAGAGAGAGTGGCGTTTTTGGGCCATGTGATCTCGAGAGATGGTGTGTCGGTGGATCCTAGTAAGACTAAGGTAGTGTCAAAATGGGAAACACTGAAGAATGTTGCTGAGATATGGAGTTTCTTGGGTTTAGCTGGCTACTACAGGCGGTTTGTGAAAGACTTCTCTAAGGTCGCCAGACCTATGACAACATTAATGAGGAAAGAGACAAGATTCCGTTGGGATGAGAGTTGTGAAACGGCGTTCCAAACCTTGAAGGAGCGTTTGACCACAGCTCCCGTTCTAGCTCTACCTTAGGGAAGTGAGAACTTTGAGGTATATACTGATGCTTCAAAGAGTGGGTTGGGTTTTGTTTTGATGCATAATAGGAAGGTTATTGCTTATGCTTCGAGGCAGTTGAAGCCGTATGAGGAGAACTTGTTGTAGTTTTTGTATTATAAAAGATTACAATATGTAACTAATACAAACAAAGGCACTAAAACAGAAATTAAAACAATATAAGACGGTT
>LHUT01007321.1:0-10807 GCA_001412135.1 Silene latifolia subsp. alba | reverse complement strand
GGTGGTGCACCGAATACTCCTATTCTTCGTGCCCCGAGTTCATATAGATCCTGTACGTTCAATTCCAATATTTTTCATCTTATACGATAATGGCTGGCTAGGTCATGCATGTACAAATTGGTACTAACTCGGTTGAAATATGAAATGATAACTCATGCTTCAATTCATATCATGTTCAAAAACCGACATTCTAAATTTCTAATAATGCATGCTATATCGACCTATATATCGTCTTCTAAGTTAAATGATGTGCATTAAAATAAAGAAGGGAAACAACAAAAGGAGAGATGAAGAGAGTATATATTATATGTATATAACCTGGACAAAAGAAGAAGCGGAGTTGGCTAAGAAAGAGGCGTAACCATCAACATCATACATAATCCTACGACTCGGGATGACAAAGTAGGTGTTGGCAATATCATCACTTCCGGCCACTACTAGGAATATACTGTTCTTCATTATATATTCCGTCCTCTCTTCTCCCACCATTTCTCTCACTCTCGCTTTGTATTCTTTCAAATATTCTAGCTGCTCCGATAGTGATATTACTGACTGCATTTAACGCATTTTAATTAGTCAGCAACTTTAGACATACACCACCAATATGAGAGCGAGCATTATATTGTTATAAGGTGTATTTACATACCGCAAGAGTACTAGTCAAAGGGTCGTAACCAGCACCTCCAGAAGCGAAACTGACACCTGTAAGGAGATCTTGTGGACTTATACTTGGGTCAAGATATGCTCCCACACTTTGTTTTATTGATAACATTTCCGCTGTCAGGTAAATACATAAAATGGTTAACTTTATTAATGAGCACCCAATAAAATTATGAAGGCCTTCACTAATACGGTAATAAACTATCACCTTTGCTCTACAACACTTAACGGATATGTTTTTTAAAGCACCGTCTTCTTTCGTCAAATGATCAGAAAGCTTCAGATGGATGAGTACAGTGTTGGGGACAGATACTAATTTAATTTAATTTCGAGTTTATATTTGTTTTAACTTGGCGGCCACCTTCAATTAGTGTATGTGTATTTAGTAAATACGGATTTCCACGTATTAGTACGAATGTACTTCGTATCATGTATTACTACGATGACCATTTCTTATATGATCATCGACTTATATAGAGTAGTCTATTAAATAAGTACGGAGTATCATCTTCTCTCATGCACTTGAAAAAGTTCCGGTTAAGCTAGCTAGTTTAGCAAAGGTGAGTACGTAAAAGAATTTTTGATAAAATAAAATAAAACAACGGAGTACCTATGAAGTCAGTGGGGATCCTTCCGTTGCTGAATCGGCCAGTAGGAATTCCGCCCATGAAATCTTGGCCATAAGGTGGGAAATTACACTTTATTATTGTGTTTATGTAGTTATTGTTTCCAGGATCAATTATAGAATCTCCCAACCCGAATATCGCCGGCACCGTCACGTTTGGAGGGAGCTTGATTGTGTTTGTTGCTGCAATAGGAATAGGNNATAGGGTTGATGATGTTGAAGAGCAAGAATATAGACAACCACAAATAACGTAGTAACAAATAGCAACAACAATTTTGCATGGTGCCTACAAATAAACTCACACTAAAACTAATTCTTTTTAACTTTTGTTTAACTTGTTCCTACAATGTTGGAAAATAAAACTACGTACGGAATACATGATATTTCTCGCATGTGTATATATACTCGTAAACTTTTGTGTTATTCTCTCATACTAGATTGTAGACATATATAAGTAAAATTAATTTATACTAATAAAATAAAAGAATTTTGCAAAAAAATATATATATTGTATTAAGTTTTAGTGTTATTGAATTGAATGGCCCCATAAGCCCATAATATAGGAAACAGAACTATTATGAAATATTTATTAAAGTTTATATTATCCATTTATTTTTTTTATAATGAAATATTTTAATAAAAAATGAATAAAATGATTGAAAAATTGGAAGAAATATACAATACACTAATTTGTTTAGCTATATGGGTATTCTCTTTTCGTGATAACGTTGAAGTTTCAAGTCATAAATAATACAGAGTATAATGTGGTTAGAAACACCTAAAAGAAGTGTGATCCTACCTGGAATTGGTTAAATTCTACGGAGTACTTGGTTTGTCTTTGCTTCACTTATTATAATCAGCACCTCCATCTTAAATTTAGAGTAATGTATTATTGGTAAAGTATGATTGTACAGTTACAATCATTTATAAACCTCATGATAGTGAGAGGTGTGAAATAATCACATGTAGGTCTCCTATATCGGAGAAATAAGGAAGAATGATCTAGCTTATAACTTAAGGGGTTACTTTATTTATTGTCAATTGGTTTTAGGATGGAACCTCCTTGGACTTGTAAAGCTAACATTCTCGACGGGCGCGGTCTAGACCCATGTGCGATTCTAACAAGAGGTTACGAATTAAATTCGTGGGAAAGAATCGATAATATATATATAATATGAGGCTCAAAATATTGTATAAGACGATATCTATCTTAAATTAAAAACGGTGAAATAGGAACATTGGACAAAAGCAAAAAGCTAGGTTGTGTCGTGTATTCAATTNGGGTGTGTCTGTGGGTGCTGTTATTGTTTTTTTTTTTTAAAAGCAAAAAGGTAGGTTGTCTCGTGTATTCAATTCAAGTTTAGTGTTATTTACGTATTTTAATGCTAATGCTAAGACAAATATAACGGGGTCTGTCAAGAGTGAAGAGAAACCAACTGTTTATGAATTATGATGTGTATGTATATTGTATTAGTGAATAATAGTGTGAGCGGTTGAATGCAAAAAAGAAGAGCAAGTCAAGCTTCTCGTGTGTCATCTTTAAGCTTTTTACACACAGTAAACTCATATTTAACATACACACACCATTACAGCTACTCTTCAAAGCTTTATGCACTCACTCTTCAACCATACCGACTTCCAATTTGTAGCTCAGGTTTATTAGCTTACCATTACGTACGTACAGGTGTACGTTGATGGTGCGTAGTAATATTTCGTTAGGATTGTATTGTTTTGATGGAAAAGAATGAATAGTTGGATTAGCAGCATAAGCAGAGGATTAGTTGCCAATTGAGTGATTGATAATAATGATAACAGAGACAATATTATAATTCACAAGTGTGGTGGCGGTGAGAGTAAGAGCACAAGAGTTGATAGACAGTTGGGATGCGATTTAATATCATAATCATTATACACTACTAATCACTCTAACCGTCTAATTAATATTCAGGACAAAGACCTGCTTACACATCATCATATGGATACTCTAAAAAATGATGCATCAAATGACTTCATTCTTTGGATGTTAATCATCCTCGTGTTGTTTCCCTTTCTTCATTCCAATTTCCAATTTCCAACTCACATCTCAACATCATTATCACTCACATCTCAACATTTGGAACATTCAATTATAAATTATTGAATGACATCACTAAAAATTCATTTCTAAAATAGTCTGTCTTCCCAGAAATAATTTTAACAAATAAATACAACGTGAGCCGAATCCAATATAACTACAACTCGCCGTTATATCCATTACTCTACCGAAATTGAGATCGAGGATTAATACAACTATAATGAATATACGAGCCAATCTCACGATGATTTATCACAAGACCCGTTTCATATGAGATTTTGTAATAATAAAACTATATTATACTAAATGGCAATGACATCCACTCCATCCATCCACTATGAGGATGCAACCGCTAATTTTGAGAGACTACTAGTCTGAAAATGAAAGGATGAGAAAAATCCAAAATGTAGATATTAATGGAAGGGAAGAATTATCAATAAGGCCGCTTGTCACAACCAACTTTATTATTATTGGACTAAGTTGGGCCAGGGATCTCCTTGAGTCTTCGTTTTCCTAATTATACTCAACTTGAAAAACTAGTGCACAATTTTTCCCTAACTACTCAACTCCAGAAGAGGGAGGAAATTTGTTACTACCTACTATCAAGTACTCCGCATCACGCAAGGACACGGGTACAAAGATTGAACTCGTAAATGGATTCTGTTACTTGTGTGGCAAGCAAGTTAAGGGTAAGTGAGCAAGGTGCAGAAACAAACACGATATTACTATATCATACTGAATTAGCATAAGTTCACATTGTTGGAGAAACAAGAAAGGCCCCCAATATACAATGCTGATCCAGTTCGGAAATCAGCAAGTTCCAAAATGAAACAAGATTGTACCCACAAAAGTTGATCATTTGTCCATAGATTATTAAGCGCACAACTCAACTCACAAGTCACAACCAAACTAATGAAAATGGAACTTGATACAAGGCAAAACTAAAGGAAGGGACACAAATCAATGAGCACTCACGATAAACGGTTGCTGGCAAACTCCGCACTCTATCGTCTCTGATCCCGATGAAGGAACTTGGACCTGATTCCATGGCCCGCATAAGCAGATCAGCAGATTAAAATTAAAAGCAAAACAAGCAAACCACCCAACTGAGTTAATCCACAACACAAACCTGTAAATGGACTGTACAAGTAGGACAGGCAACTTCCCTCATTCGCTTGCCAGAACTTTCTGACTTTGACTTCGAACCTGCAACCCCACTTGACTTAGCAACTACCACGCTAAACAGCTTAGTACCTTACTTTCAAAAGGCGTGCCTAGGCGCAGTGAGGCGCATGGGATACAAAAGGCGCATCTAAGGCGCATGAGGCACACCCAAGGCACATTAGTGTGCAATTCCATATTTTTTTTCCCAAATTCTTTTATTTTACCCTTGTTTTCTCCTCCTTATCCTTAATTTTCACTTTTAAAGTACATGTGAGCCCTCTTTAAAACAAAAAAAGGGATTATTTTCGCACAAAATTTGATTGTAAAATATGGATGTTCTTCTGAAAATCAGTGCGCCTCGTGCGCAAAAGGCTCGCGCCTTGCGCCTCAGCACCTTGGGACCCCATCGCCTCAGTGCGCCTTGCGCCTTCTCAAATTAAGCAGCTTACGGAGTATTATGCAACTTTTGTAATCTAGTTCGCATAAAAGGCCTTTAGGCTGACTTGTATGCTATAACTGCTAAACATTATACTTCGGCTACGATATCATCTGGGTCAAATGAATGTCATCCTCTCTAAAATTGTGGCAGATTGATAGACCTCTCGTGGAAGGCTGTATCAAGCGTCTATGCGGAAGAGATTTGTTTGGTTTAGTCAAGTACGTATTTGGGTATTCGCTTGAATATTAATTGCATAATCTTTTGTGGAAAAAAAGGCTGAAGTGCATGCGCAGACAGAGCACTACAAGTACAAACAAATCTAAAGCAAGAGGCCGGGCTTACCAGAAGATATTCTCAGATTCTTCTCCATTTCCTCCTGTCATAATAATCAGTTAAAAACAAAAGTTAGAATCCGGGCAAACTAGCATTCCATTTTCAAACAGAAGCCATGCATATCAGCGCAGACGCAAATCACTTCTCAATAACACCTCTAGTTTATCCTTTGTGTATCAGTCCGTCCATTCATGGTAATTATACTGCTGAACCTTAATCAGATCTATTGCTTCAGAAAACAGAATGTATATGTAGAGATTATATAATTGCTACAAGAACAGGGCAAACTGTAGCTTCGACAATATCATTTGGAGGAGGGTATACAAAATAAAACCATAGTAAAAAAACGAAAAGAAGCACATCTCAAGCACACGTCAAATTATCTATTACCTGGAGCTTCTTAGCAAGGTCTTCGTGACTCTGAAAAGTTACTGGCCTGCTAGCTGCTTCCTTGGCCTTGCTAAGCCTATGAGTTACTTCTGCCTGTGATTAATACACATATGAACACATCGCTTATTCATTCCATATGTAAGAATAAATTCTCAAGATAATGAACTCTCCACCACTACATCTTACACTAATGCAACGGGAACCATCATAGCCGCATATCAACACACTAATTCTATAAGGCTAAAGGATCAAGAAACAGGGTATTTCTTTTCTTTTTTCGAAGTGGAAGAAAAAGATGTGATGCTGGTACCCCCACATAATACTAAGAGGAAACTCGCCGACACACTCATACCCCCATAAGCCATACAAAGTCGAATCTTTTACGCTGTTTCAATATATACCAGTTACCGCGTACATCCTCCCTCATACACCCGTGCCTTTATATATATATGATCAAAAGAGAACCCCGCAACATGACAAATATGGTTTGTTGAACGTAATCTCTGAAGGATGAGCAGAAAACCTTTGCTGGCCACTCACCAATCTCCACCACCTGATTCTCATAATGACTTTTAAAATCCGTAAAAAGACGAGTAAAGCTATCACTCAAGGACTAACATACATGTACCTTATATAGAACCTTCTAAAATCATCTAAAATTTCTCGTATATCTGTAAATCAATAGAGAAGGAGAATGCATACCATGCATCGATCACACACACGAACTGGCTGAGCGTTCTCCTCAGACGTAAGAGGGGTTCTTCCCTGCGTGCATTTGTCGCAAAATACATCTCCACAATTGCGACAGTGATGCTAACACATAAAACACACTAAGTCAATGATACTTTGTTTCATCAAATAAGCATGTATGAGAAACACATACAACATATCTGATCAATACGTTGCACATACTCTACGATTGAAAGCACCAAAGTCTGATCCACATCCAGTGCACTTGGATACTGCTTCATCTGGAACCTGGAAGATAAAGACAGCTAGCAATAAGTACCACTCAAAACCCTGGAAGGCCAGAGAAATCATTTTGAAACCCCAGCCAACCCTTCTCTCAAACAACAGAAAATTATAAACAAAAAATTTCAACAGTACCAAGAACGACAAAATTGGGTTCGTGTCTTTGTGAGATTTGGAAGATGGTTCATTTATCTTTTTGGTGGTTTACTCGCCTACTCGGGAGGAAAGGAATCATCATAATTTAATCATGACAGTGTTACTTGTCAAGAATATAAGATCCTTTTTTTTAAGTTATTGAATAGTTGAAGTCAAGTGCTCCACTCTCACAGGGAACTGTAATTTTTCTTCTATGTACATAAGAGTTCTCATGACGGGCTTAAGAGCTTAAGGTTCTAGCTCTTCCTTTTATGCTAATGTCATCCCTTTTGGCCTTTTGTGTCTTTTGGCTTACGGGCATCACCTATTGGTGTCCTTTAATTGATATCATCATACTTGTCAAAAAGTTAAAAAAAATATATTTTATTATTTCCATTTGAGGCAAAGATACACTTTTTTTACTTGAACACCATCAGTAAAGCAAAATGGTTCAAATGTTGAACCGTCTATGCTTCTTGTATTCTGAAGTAGGAACCCATCAACGCAATTCTCCACATAGTTTTTAGTATCAGTCATCTAATCACATTCCTGTGTGTTTAACACATGGATAAGGTTATTCTCAATCACATTTACCACCCTTGCCCCGCCATAAGAGGGACCCTTTCAAGCACAAAGGTATAAATAATACTTCCATCAATGGTTCTTAATATATGTTGCCTCACAGATCGAGGTACGCTCTCCAACCTCTAGTATCTCCAAAATATAGGAGTAAAATTTACTCCCTCCCATTTACTTGTTATATTTAATGCATATATGAATTTAGAAGTATGAGTATAGATACCAATACTTGTGTTTCGTTCCTTTTTTTCACCTCAATGATGAACTATAGTACTGGGACTTCCAAGTGTTACAAAAATAACCCTCATCTTTTCATTTTAAAATGAAAGTTCCAAATGGCATACCCATGTCTACGTATTGAGTGTCTCAGATTGGTATATGCAAAGTAATATGAAGACTGAAGAGTCAGAGAATCCTATATGATATGATGTATATAATATTCTGGATTTAAGGCATATAAAACTACACGTGTGAGAGTTTTTCGACACGAGTAGAATGGTGGTAATTTTCCAACTCCTTTTCTTTCAATTATTTGTGTGAAATTGTAAGTCAAAGGCCTTGGCAATAATGAAATTTCAAGTTCACAACTCCTCTTGACTCTTGAGCAAAAGAGAGTTTATACCCCCATACCCTCCCCCCACCCCTTTATCAAATGACAAGCCCTAGTTGAAACTCAACGTTACTCCATCCCCTTCCCCAGACAGGAAAAAGGGAAACCGGTGAACCAGCAATGATACTAGCATTCTTTTCCATTCTTCTTTTCCATTTTCTCAGCAAGGTAACAACCACGACCGAGCCACACAAACAACACAAAAGCTTTACATAGTACAGTGAGAATAACAAGCTCCAACAACTATTGTAAACTCATAATACATATCATGACCGCCATTATCAGTTCAAAGGGCTGGCAACAACTGATGCACATTAGAAATAGCATGTATACTTCAGAAAGATAAACTTCGAGGAAACATAATGATAAATAGGCTCAAAGAACACTGCCTATGAACGCCTAGTAGATATTTAACAAAAAGTAACATAGGCAACTCAAATTGAAATTCCAGCTCACGTCACAGGACTCAAAAAACATTTCCAGAGAGCCATATTGATTTCTCAAATGCACAACCAGAACATCAGGAGTGAATTATTGATCCTCAGTTACTGGAAAAACAATAGATATAGAAGGGAAGGGGGGTCATAGTATTGAAAGACAAAGTCAAGCACATACCCAATGATCTTTCTCTTCGTTCACGGGTTTGAGTTTGGTTATCCAGTCACCCAACCCTTTCTTCTTTTCTGAAGGCACCTCCAGAGATTTAGAAGCCTCGGAAGGCCTGATCCTTCCACCCATCTCCTTGAACTGTGATAATGAACACGGGAAAAAAATCGTGCATCAAAATCAACAATCAAGATACTTTACAGCTCATAGGGTTCCAAGTGGTTTTCAGATATGAGTCTATCCCTGCACCTAAACCCAGGCCACTCACTCAAACAAATCGTTGGCAGTGTCTCCCTAAATGCAGCTATAAACATGACCTCAATCTCAAAGATAATGAAGGTTCCATTCATATAGTATATAAAACTAATCTAAAACCACTGAGGCAGGTAACCTTTGCCCAGTCCAACCCTCAACCTTTAGTGATTCCTCTGCCCATATGTAACTTAGGTGATATCTCAATCACCTCCACGCAGAGGGGTAGTACTTAGTAGGATGTAATATTGGTAACTACAAGCTCAATGAGCCTCCAATATTTAGTAAGGTGTTGCAGTTACGGTGATGAGATTAGATGTTAGTATCTTGTGAAGTATTTAAGAGTTAACCTCCTATATGAACTCTGAAGTATTTCTGGTAGCCTAAGAAGATAACTTCACAAAGACATAAAAGCATGTTTGATTCAGAATTCAGATATTGGCTGAAGAAGAAATGGATTCAGAATGACAAAAACCGATTCTATATATGCATGAAAATTCTTCATTACACAACTCCATTCCTAATGTGTTCTCTCTGCTTCCAAGAAACAGGCTCTCAGTCCTCTGACCCATAATGGTTTCATTTTGACAACATGGATTAGACGACAAAAAGAATTAATAAGGAAATATAATTCCGTCATGCTGCACTACCAACAATCTCATCGCCAAATGCAGACCTCCTCAGTTACTCTTACTCCATATCAATCAACCTCCTCTTCCATCACCATAAGGTACCGCAAAAAGAGTCCGCTGTTTGTTAACCCTGCCTAATCTCAAGGTCCCTCTCCTTGAATATGCAGGAGTCGGAAACCTCTCTCTTATATCCAAAGCATAGATTCAAAAGCACTCATTGGTCATAAGTACTGAAAAGACCTAAGAATGGGCGGTCACATCCAAGTATCCAACTATGGCACAATCATGAAGGTAACTATGAGGTAACGTAGTATAACCAGCAATGCACCAATTACAGTCGTTATCAACAATAACAAAAAAAAAAAAAAAGTGTAAACATATGATCCATTACACTGATGAGAGAAGGGAAACAAACCTGGACCGTGGCAGCGGTGACTGTGTCGAGAATTGTATTTGTAGTATAAGTATTTGACTGTAATCTAATGCGCCTTGGGTCAATATCAACGGAGGTCTTTGACCAGAATGCAAAGGTAGATGAATCAATTTTCTGCATGAGAAGAGAAAGTAATATGTAATCAGATGATACCCCAAAAAAAAAGAGAAAGTGTAAGTGTTGAATAAAGAAAGAAAGGTGGCATAAAGGTACATCACAACGAGTGACAGTGTCAAGTGGATATATTCTCAAAGTACGACTGGTGTTAGGATCAAGCATGCGGATTCCATCCAAACCGACCTGGAAGGAGAGATGTTATTGAAATCAAACAAAGTGGTATTGGAGGTGAGTTGAGGAAAGGGAATAGAGGCAAGCATAGTATAGTATAAAGAGGGGTACCATGCAAATGACATCCATGGTGGACTGGGATCCAGACTCAGGCAAGAGCTTGACCTTGAATTTCTGGACTCCACCCTGAACATCAGGTTTATCATCGACCTTAGGCACTGCCCTGACAACCTTGAGAGATGGAGTGGAAGTGTGAGTCTTATCGTGCTTGTCAGGGAAGCTAATAGGCCTGCCATAATCATCGAACAAACCAGACCAAGTATGGGAGTTTGAGGATGATTTAGAAGAGGTGCCAGTGCCACGTGCTCCATAAGGCTCATGTTTGCCTTGGTAAGCGTAGACCCCGTCATCGTTGTAGTTGTAGTCATATCCACTAACGGCGGGGGCGGCGGAAGTGGGCCTAGTTGAGGGTGCAGTCCCATAGGCGGTTAAATTAGGATCAAGGTAGGCGGATCCGGAGTGATCATATTTGGGGGCGTAGGAAGGGGTATTAGGGTTAGGGTTGGTATTATTATAATCGTAAGGAGGAGTCGGAGGGTAATTAAGGGAAGGAGG
>LHUT01007317.1:244-10877 GCA_001412135.1 Silene latifolia subsp. alba | reverse complement strand
AGACTTGAAATGACAATTTCTCTATTATTCATTGACCCGAAAATGACTCGACCCGAAACAACCCGACCCGCTTGACCCGGAACTGACCCGACCAACATACCCGAAACCGACCCGAAACCCGAAATGACCCGTCCCGACCCGAGTTAACCTGAAATCAATGAGAAACCCGAACTGACCCGACCCGAATTGACCCGACCCGAACCCGACCCGTTGACCCGTTTTGCCAGGTCTAGACGTGACTGACCTTTCACAGCTCCCCTTTCAATTACCCTCTTATTTGCTCCTTGTGAGAGGTCACAAGCAATTTGTGTTAATAAATTAACTCAGACGTTTTTATATAATAAGACAGTTCTATGAAAAAGCAACAATTTATTTAACACACAAGGAGCATTGAATGAATAATTTTTTTATAAAAATGGATCATCTCAGTGTGTCATACTGGACTTTCTTATCTATGATTTGGGTTTGGCCATACATGTTTAGATCTAATAAAACTGATCTGAATAAGGCGATCTAGATAACTCGAATAGTATTTGAACTGAGGACCGAATTTGACATTTTTAGATTTAATGCTACGAGCTTTAAACTAGGGTCATATACATTTATTGGCTAAACTAACTAACATCGTCGATTATTCCTTTCTCAATAAGTTTTGTTTCAGACGGTCTGAAATAAGACGGATCAAATGTCACCATTTTTTTTTAATAGAATGTAACCATTAATGAAAAAATGTTAAAACTAAAGTCATATTTACCCTGAAAATGATGGTAACATTTTATCGTAAAATAACTACGTTTGATCAGTCTTATTTCAGACAGAAAATAACTCGTCTAAAATAAGAATTTAGCCCGCCAAGAATTTGCATTCCTCGATACTCGGTGTTACATTACAAATGTTGAAAATCCAAAACGGTATTGGGAATAGACCAAACGGAAGTGAGTGATTTGAGTCGTTAAGGAAACAAGTGTCGGTCATCAAATAGGATACGGACAGAAGTCCAAGTTATGGAAGTAGCCGTTGAAAATGTTGTGACGCCGACATCTTTGAAACTTAAAAGCAAATCTAAAGTATTCATTCAATATTCATCATGGCCACATAAGCACATACCACATGCACAGTCGTCATTTGTAGCCAGGTTAGACGCTCAGGTAAAAGTCAAAAACAGACGGTAAAAATAGTAATACTACTATTCATAGAACTAGAAGATCCAAGGCCCAAGGGCAGAATTACATTGACTTTCCAGGTCAATTAGTCAAATGACGTGAGCTAGAATAACCTTAAAACAAGACTTCTAAAACAAAACAATGAACTAAGAAAGTACATGGTATAAATCAGAATTACTAGCGCATGGACGCGGTGAGCCGGTGGCTCAAAGACGAGTGACTATCAATAAAACTTGAGGCTAATGGTTTAAAATTCAAATCTTCGGTCCCTTTATTTTTCGCTTCAAGATTCATCACTCAAAGAGTGTTCCAATTGTGAATTGTGTTTTGTGTTTGATCCTCATTTTCCGTGTACCGGCCTACATTAACAAAGTTATCATCATATCATGAATGACGGAATTTTTAATAAAGCAACAACTATCCAAAGGAGAAGGTGTAAACAAGGAAATTAATCACACAAAGTACACTTCTACTTGGAAAAGAACAAACAGTTCGCGTACATTCCGTAACACAGTGATCACCCAAAAGCCTAATTTAGCCATTGTAACTTGTAAATCTTAAAAAACTTATATCACAAAGAATACTGGAGGTTTCGAAAACCAAAAGGACAAGACTATCAATTTACAAAGAAACTATCCGAGTCAATAACAGACATCCGCAATTCTGCATCCAATAGGCAAAAGTACAAATCTCAGGAAGAAGCGTGAATTTTCAAATGTCGTACCTGGAGGAATTTAAGAAAAGTTATAAGCACGTTTAGCTGAATCAAGTGTATTGGAAAGCAGCATGGAGATTGTTACAGGTCCCAGCCCTCTTGGAACCGGGGTGATTGCAGATGCTACTTCAAATGCTTCCTCAAAGCACACATCACCAGTTAGATGAAACCCGTGTTTCCCATTCACGTCCTATTAAAAAAAAAGCAGTAAAAGCATTAAGTATTCCTTTCAATCAAAGCCAATAATACGATGGTAACTAATTTTTAGCTGAAGGTAAATTACCAAACTTTACCTTGATCGCATTTGTTCCTGCATCAATTACAACTGATCCTGGTTTTAGCCAATCACCTCGAACCATGTTTGGCACGCCGACATCAACAATGACAATATCTGCTTCACGAGTGATTTCTTTCGGATTCTTGGTGAATGAATTCACTAGAGTCACAGAGGCGTGATGCCTCTTCAAGTTGGGATGAAAATAACAGTGCTTATCAGAAAAAAGTACTCTATATAAACATGTGAAAGTAAAAAATAAGAAATCTGAGTTGAATGTACCTGAAGCAACAATGAAGTCGGGAATGCAACAATCTTACTTGTCCCGATCACCACAACATGTTTCCCCTTAAGTTCAATGCCAGACCTGAGCAACAAATCAATGCAAGCCTTAGCTGCACAAGGTATGAAATACGGTTCCCTTCCCTTCAATGCGAGATTCCCCATATTTACGGGATGAAAACCATCAACGTCCTTTTCAGGACTAATAACATTCATTATCTTCTCCTCGTCGAAATGCTGAACAAAAATTTGAAGAGTTATGAAACCAAGGACTAGATTGATAAAATGCTCAAACTACTAATGAAAAAACAACCCAGTGTAGGAAAAAAATCATTGTTTCAGTAAGTAGTACTCGATTACTGCATTAAGCAAAATTTAACTCGATACTGTCCGAGTGTCCTCCACTGTAGGACATTAATACTCCATGAAATATAAATGTCTTAGACTAAAGAAAATTCTTGATGCAATTTCATTACTGAACATCCATTCTTATTAGGTGTACGACAGTAACTCGTATTTCTTACTTTCGACTTGACAGACACAAAAATGAAACCATAAACACTCAAATGCTGAAACCAAACAATTAAATATCAAATGCATTAACAAGTAAAGTTCATTACATGATCACCGTTTTCACAACCTTCCTATTTTACTTGCATCTTATTCATAACGTCTTATTAGTAAAGGCGTACAGAAGGCAGAAGAGGGAAAGAAGAAGTTACTTTTGGAAGGGGGAGTTGCACAATGACTCCATGAACAGATGGATCATTGTTTAAATCTGAAACAACTTGAAGGACTTCATCCTCGGTCGACTCGGCTGGCAGCTCCACAATGGATGCAGCAATCCCAACTTTCTCACAAGCTTTCATTTTGATTTCAACGAAAGTGTGAGAGTCGTTTCTTTCACCCACTAACACCAAAACCAATCCAGGACACTTGTTGATAGAGTCCTTCATTCTCGCAATCTCATCACCTACTTGCGACTTGATCAAACGGGCAATCTCCTTTCCATCAATGATTGTTGCACTCTTTTTATCAACTGCTTCAAACAGCATAATCGAGATTGGGAAATCACATATAAAACAGGGCTGGGCCACAGCCACACAAAGGAGAGAGCCCATGACATAAGCTCAAACGAGGTTTCATCCCGAAACCAATGTAGGTTAGATAAATCACCTATTTGATATATTTATCAACCCTCTCTTCATCTTTCAGTGCAGAACACACACAAGCAGCGAAACATAGGATGTAATTTTAAGAAATATGATTGCTAAAAATTTGTGCCCTTTCAAATCAGCACAACTATGTCTAATTTCTAGTACTCCCTCCGTCTCACCAGATTCTTTACCTTTTAACTCCTCACACATGAATAAAAGTGTAAAGAATTTGTTGTGACGGAGGTAGTGTCATTTTTTGACTTTCAAACACCAATTAAAGTACTATTAACATTTAAAAAACATTCATAAAAATCACCATACTACAATGTAATCACTCACAACACTCAAATTCATAATTTATCAACAACCCATCAACCCAGTGGCGTACACTACCCACAGCTTTCCATGACAGTTGACTTGAAAATTTTAGTCTTTTAGATCCCATACTAAAAGGAAACATAGCAACTAGCCAACTACACTAAAATTGACCCTACATTCTATCGATTCAGAGTACGGTACACCACTGCATCAACCCAATATTGCATTGACAGTTGACTAATTTTTCAAGAGTGCAATGTTTACCTGCCAATCCAATAACCTTATGTGATCAAAACAACACAAACCCAGAAGTTGACTAATCCAGTAGCTCATAATTTACACAACCCATTATCTAACTATCATAGAAAAAGTCAAACACATAAATTATATAATCAAATTAACACAGACACAAAATTTTCCAGCTCCTAATTTTCATAACCTAATATGCAATCAATCATTAATCATAGAAAAAACAAGAAATTACCAATGGTTTGGGGATTAAATGAGAGGTTAGAGGAGGTGAAAGAAGGCCAAACTTCAGGAACATCAAGACCTAGATAATTGATTCTTTGAAATGCCATTACTGAAAGTAGTAAGAGGTATTGAATAATTAGTAGTAATAGTTGATTCTTTGACCTTTATTGAACTTGCCTTCCAAATTAATCTTATGCCAACTCCAAATCCCACCCCCATTTTTATAAAATAATGCAGAAACAATAAATAATTATAGTTTTGGATAGGGATCCAAATTATTTAACTATTTATCGTTTTGGGATACATGTGAGTCATTGACTTTGTACAAGCGGAGGATCAAAGTCTCCGTCACGCATGGTTACGGTAAGGCTTTTTTATTTTATTTGCTACTGCAAGCATAGTCTCTATTACATATTAAGAAGGACGACTTTACCATAAAGGTCATCATGCCCAATGGCGACTCTTAACCAACTGAAGATCTACCTACTCAAGAGGAAGAAGCGATCCTGACTAAAGAATGTCGGGAGCTAGAATAAGCATCGAACAGAGGAAGATGAAAAAATGTACGAACAGTGTTCGATTATTGTACTACTGAGTGCACGGTAACTAATCAATGAAACAATGTACGTGTAGATGATGACGGATCTTTCTGTCGTTCGGAGGGGTTTGATCCTTGCTAGCTTTTTCGGTACACGTACATTTCAGCATGTAAATAAAGTACAGAGTACTTGCTAGCCCACTAAGTCAAAGACCGAGCGACTATCAATTAAACTTGAGGCTAATGGTTTAAATCTTGCCTCCTTATATTTTTCGTTTCAAGATTCACCACTCAGAGTGGTCAATTGTTGTTTCATGTTTGATCCTCATTTTCCTCGGTATACCGGCCTAGATTAACAAAGTTATCATAATAAATCATACCATGAATGGCGGAATTTAATAAACGCAGCTATCCAAAGGAATAACCATATACAACAACATCATCAGAGCCTTAAGGAATAACCGTATAAACGAGGAAATTAATCACACAAATTCTACTTGAAAAAGAACAAACAGTTCAGCATATAATAAATAAATGACGGATGCATTCCGTAATACAGTGATGACTCCAAAAGCCTAATATAGCTGTTGTAACTTGTAAATCTTGAAAATCTAGTATGGTTTAATTCCCAGTTTCAGTACCACCGTCTCATTTACATTATTTAGGCCCCAGCCAATGGAAAAGAGAATTGTATAGCACCTACCATGTGCATGTGAGAGGGTGGTACCAAAACCCTTTAAGAGTCGGTACGAGCTGGCAGCGCTATCTCATATCCTATATGATTAAAATATCAACAATATGCTTAAGTTCTAAACAAACTTGCACAAAACTGGAATGGTGCCATTGAAAAAAAAAAAAGCATTTTATTGGTTCATGTCTGTGTCACCGTGTTAGATAACTAAACAAAGCTACCTGCTACCGCGCTAGAGGTGGAGCTGCTTGGCGCCAGCTCAGAACAAAATGTCTCAACGATGCTGCCTATTCCGAACTTTAGTCGAAAGGACTTCTGCCTTACATCCTGGATTATGGGTGGTTTTCTCCTACTTTTGCCTTGGGCTGTATACATTTCTATTTTGAAGATGACTTTTGTTGATTCCTTGCAAAATTATTGTTTGTCACGATCAAGCGGAAATCTTGCTTGTTTCTTATAAGTTTCAAACTTTAAACTTTATCCTTACAATGCATTGATCACCACCTAGTTGAGCTGAAATGGCCATGGCAATAGCTGTATTAGCTTTACAGGTGTCACAACCAGATCGTCCACATATATGCGGATATGCTCATTAATTGCCATTCTAATGGAGGATATTATTTGAAGCCAAAAGGACAAGACTATCAGTTTTCAAAGAAACTATTCGAGCCTATATTAAATAGGCAATGTGTCGTTGAGTGATCAAAATTGTGATCTAGGCTACCGCACATATCAATATATCATAGACATCAATTCCATGTCTAATAGACAAATGTACAAATCTAAGGGAGGAGCATGAGGTTTTGAGCATTTCCTGAACCACATGCATTAGAGAAGCAAATTTACAAGCAAATGCCATACCTGGAAGAATTTAAGAAAATTTATAAGCACGTTTAGCTGAATCAAGTGTATTTGAAAGCAGCATGGAGATTGTTACGGGTCCCAGCCCTCCTGGAACTGGGGTGATAGTAGATGCTACCCCAACTGCTTCCTCAAAGCACACATCACCAGTTAGATGAAACCCGTGTTTCCCATTCGGATCCTACAAAAAGAAAAAAGAGCGGTAAAACCATCAAGCATTCCTTTCAATTAAAACCAGTAAATTAAAAAGGTAAGTCCTCTTTAATTAAATTCATTCGAGCAATGTGTTTATGATTAAGCTATGTCCCTTCGACTCTTCGTGCCTAAGGTCATACCCGTGTCTCTACACTTGTCAATGCCACACTTCTCCTAAAAGAGACACAAAGAGCAGCCCGTGTAAAAAATGTTGAGGAAGAAACCTTGTATGTCATTTAAGATTTTAAGCCTTATTTATTCTTTCGTATCTCTCTATCTCCCTTTAAAAATTGAAGTATTTCAGCTTTATAAATACATTCATGTTTTACAGATGTGCCCCTTGTATACTCACTTTAGGAAAGATCCCCCGAGTACAGAAGGCTTGAATCATGGAATGAACCAGTGTCCGACACCGTTACTGGAGCCTAAGTAAGATAGTGGATAAGTATATTTTTCTCCTTTCACATTCATGGGCGAGAATTAAACAGCTCCTTTCAGATTTCACATACGAAGCGAAGAATAAAAAGGCCACATAAGACGGCCGCTGAAGGTAATTCCAAAACATTACCTTAATTGCATTTGTTCCTGCATCAATTACAATTGATCCTGGTTTTAACCAATCACCTCGGACCATGTTTGGCACTCCGACATCAGCAATGACAATATCTGCTTCACGGGTAATTTCTTGCGGGTTCTTGGTGAATGAATGAACAAGAGTCACAGTGGCGTTATGCCTCTTCAAGTCAGATGAAAATAACCATACTTATCAGAAAATAGTACTCTATCTGTACTATCCAAACATGTGAGAAAAAATACATCATCTGAGTTGAGTGTACCTGAAGCAACAATGAAGTAGGTAACGCGACAACCTTACTTCTCCCGATCACAACAGCCTTTTTCCCCTTAAGTTCAATGCCAGACCTCAGCAACAACTCAATGCAAGCCTTAGCTGCACAAGGTATGAAATACGGCTCTCTTCCTTTCAATGCAAGATTTCCCATATTTAGAGGATGAAAACCGTCAACGTCCTTTTCAGGACTAACAACATTCATTATCTTCTCCTCATCGAAATGCTGTGTTAAAATTTTGAACAGTCATAAACCAAGGACTAGATTGATACATTTCTCAAACTACTAATGGAAATAACACCTAGTGTAGGAAAAAAAAAATATCGCTTCAGTGACTAGTAAATGCAATTATTAAGCAAAATTTCACTCGTTACTATACTCCTCTGTAAGACATTAATACGTCGTTAAATACAAATGTACTAACTTCTAAAGGAGATATACTTGACACAATTCCATTATTGAACTTCCATTTTTATTTGGTTTACCGCAGTAACTCGTCTTTCTTAATTTCCACTTCACAGGCATAAAAATGAAACACTAAAAACTCAAAATGCTGAAGTAGAAAATAATTAGACACTGGAATGCATTAACAAGTCATGTTCACTACATGATCCTTCATTTTCACACCTTCTATTTTACTTGCATCTTATTAGTAATGTTCTTATTAGTAAAGTAAAGGCGAAAAGAAAGGCAGAGGAGAGACAGAAGAGGTAAATCAGTTTCGAAAATTACTTTTGGAAGGGGTAGTTGCACAATGACTCCATGAACAGATGGATTCTTGTTTAAATCTGAAACAACATGAAGGACTTCATCCTCGGTCGACTCAGCTGGCAGCTCCACAATGGACGAAGCAATTCCAACTTTGTCACAAGCTTTCATTTTGATTTCGACGAATGTATGAGAGTCGTTTCTTTCACCCACTAAAACAAAAGCCAACCCAGGACACTTGTTGATCGAGTCCTTCATTCTCGTAACTTCATCACCTATTTGCAACTTGATCTTACTGGCAATCTCTTTTCCATCAATGATTGTTGCACTCTTTTTATCAACTGCTTCAAACAGAATAATCGAAATTGAGAAATCACATATAAAACCAGTATGGGCCTCAGACACCCAAAAAAAGAGATTCGATTACGTATGTGAGTGGTTCGACCCTTGCTTTCAGCCTTTCTCTATATTACTGTTCTAGTCGTCTAGTTAAGTGTTATAAATTACTTTGAAAGGCATACGACTTTTAGCCCGTCAACTAACCCAAAAGAGGTTCCATCTCAAAACCAATGTAGATTAGACAACTTGTGTTTTATATATTCCCTCCCATCCACTCCAAAGGTAACATGGACCCACTTTTCCGAAAAGTGGGTCCATGTTATTTGGAGTGCACGAGGGAGTATTGATCAACCCTCTACTCATCATTCAGTGCAGAACACACAAGCATTTAAACATAGGATGTAATTTTAAGAAGGGTGATTGCTTAAGCATATAACACGCATATATCATGAGAATTAAACATTACAGTGCCTATTCTGCACAAAAAAATCATCGTAGTTTTAGCTCGAACATATATCATTGTAAGTGGCCACACAATCAATGAAATTAATCACAACATTCTTAATTCATAACTTTCATAGCACAGTACCTGAAATTCTTTAACCATTAACTGATAATCTCTAGTTAACCATTAATCACAACATTCTTAATTCATAATTTTATTTACAACCCATCAACCCAAAATTGCATAAACAGTCAATTTTATCATTCTTTCAACACTACCGAAGATGTCTTAATCTAGTGGTTAAGACGGAGGTATTGTGGACAATAGGTCCCAGGTTCGATTCCCCACTCCCCTCTATTGTAATGCGACTAAGTGCATGCTTTGTTGGACCAAAAAAATCTTTCTTTCAACACTGCAATGCTTTGCTACCAATCCAATAAAATAATGTGATCAAAATAACACAAACCCGAAGTTCGTAGCTCATAATCTTCATAACCCATTATCTAATTAACCATTAATCACAACATTCTTAATTCATAATTTATCAACAACCCATCAACTGAAAATTTCATTAACACTCAATTTTATCATTCTCACAGAGTCTCAGCACTTAAATCTTCCACAAATACTTGTGTAAGACGACCTTACACTTTTTTTTTTATCGTAAAACGGTTCTCTAATTACTACTCTTACCCACTAATTTAGTTACGTTTGGATCAGTTTTAAACTATCTTTACGTAAAAGTATAAAACCCGCCTTACACAAGACTAACCAATAACATAATGTGATCAAAATAACACAAACCCAGAATTTAATACCTCATAATTAACACAACCCATCATCTAACTAATCATTACTGTAATATACAAAAACACAAATTAAATCATCAAAAAAAACAAACCCAGAAATTCCCAGCTCATAATTAACAAAACACAATACATAATCAACCATTAATCATAGAAAAACAAAGAAATTACCATTGATTTGGGGATTAAATGAGAGGTGAGAGGAAGTAATAGAAGGCCAAACATCAGGAACATCAAGACCCAAATGATTGATTCTTTGAAATGCCATTAATGGTGTTGAAGGTATTGAATAATAATTGGTAGTATTTGTAAATAAAGATTTCAACTTTATTGAATTTGTTTTACAAATTTTGAGCAAATTCAATCTTCTTCCAACTCCAATTCCGACGCCCATTTCATGGATTCAATTTCTTGCTTTCTCTTTTCTATTTGCGGTGTTGGAGGTACGACCGTTTTGCTATTGATGTCGTGGCATATGGGGAGTGATTTTCGTTTTTCCATGTACACAATCCGTTTTAGTTTGGATTCGAGTTAAGTCGGATACTCTGATCATTTTATAGAATAGAATTCAAGGATACACCATAAAATCTCAAATATGCAAAGGGTATAACAAAGAAAATCGAAAAACTCCGGATGCAACATAGAATATCCCTAAATTTTATTTTTTTGAAATTTAAAACAATCCCGTGAATTTTCACGGGTGTTACACTAATCTGTTTTAATTCGAATTCAAGTCAAGTCAGATCATTATAGTGATAAAAGTTTACACTAATCTGTTTTAATTCGAATTCAAGTCAAGTTCAGTTCAGATCCTATAAG
>LHUT01007313.1:0-10813 GCA_001412135.1 Silene latifolia subsp. alba | reverse complement strand
TTGGATCTTAAATTTCCGAATGACCATTTTCGTTTTATCAATTTATAGAGCTCGAAGAGTTAATCAATTTGAAAAAAAAAATTAGTCAATTCCGATTTCTGATCTATAATTTATGCTCAACTGAAAATTTTAAAAACGATAAAGAGGACATGTTGCGCTTGGAAATCAAATTTCAAGGATATCATGTACACAAACTTAAAAAGTAGGGTACCACGTGAAAAATGGCAAAGTTCGAGGGTACCACATGAATTTTCCGTATAAATAAATAGAGATATCCGCGCTGTACCAAGTTCCACGTCCCAAACTCCCAAATAGCAAACAAAAACAAACTCCTCAATTCTCTTCTTCTACTTTTCATCGTCTTCTACAACTCTCGATAAAAAGATCAAATTCTCAAGAACAAAAAAGAGATGGGAAATACATGGTGTGGATTATGTGGGTGTATAGACCAAGCAAGTGTAGGTGTAATTGAGAAATGGGGTCGTTTTGAGAGACTTGCTGAACCTGGTCTTCACTTTTTTAACCCTTTTGCTGGTCAATGCCTTGTTGCTCTTCTTTCTACTCGCATCTGTTCTCTTGATGTCAAAATTGAGACCAAAACCAAGGTTTTTTTTCTTATTCCTTCTTTTTTTCGAGTTAGGGTTCTTTGTTTTGGAATATTCTTAAGATTTTACATCATGGGTTGTGTGATTTTGTCTTGAATTATTGAGTTTCTTCATATTATCATGTTCTATTGGAATATGTGACGGATTCGAAGGATAATTCATGTCGGCCGACGAATTATGAGTTTATAAAGGATTGATTGTTTGAATTTTGATTGGTGGGTGTTTGATTTTGTCATGGATGATCAAATTTTCAGTTTATGTTTGATCCCATCTATGAAAGCTTGGTTTTTTTTTTTTATTATTTTTCTGCAATTTGACATGGTTGGATTTTATTTAATGATTTTGCCATGAAATAGATGATCTTCTGTGCTTAATACATGAATTTTGCCATGAAATAGAATGATAATCCACCATGAAAACCCAACAACCACCATTCAAACACCACCCCTGCCATGAAAATCCACTAACATCCACTACAAGTTACAACCACCACAAGCGGCGGCGGCCCTACAGTAGGCGAATGGAAGTAGAGGGATTTTGGGGTATGGGAATGAATGAAGAGGGGAAAGGTAATGGGAAAAATGGTGAAACAAACCACAAGAATTTCCCTTTCCTGTAAGCTCCCAACACGCCCCCTTAGTGTTTTGTCACTGAGTGGAATTTGCTAAAAATCTTCCTTTCACATTACACTTTAATTGGTGTTTCTATTGACCTGCTTGGAATGGGCAAATACTAAATAGTGCTAAGAACATTCCTATAGCTTGAAGGGCTCCTGAAAATGACAGGCTATAGGGTTGGATGCAGGCAGCCTTCCCCTTGCTTGGAAAAAATTATTTGTCCATAGAGCAACAGCACGTAACTATTATTAGGATGATGGCCTGGCCCTCTTTTTTTAGGCAGCAGAAAGTTGATTTGTGGCTTTGTGCACGATGCATCTATGACTAAGAACCGCTTGTGTGACGTCATTCCTTGCAGGCATTCGTAATGATCTTGTTGGTGATGGAATTGTCGAGTATTTCTGTTTTTGATGACTACCATGGAGACGGGGCCTTGGGACGTTGGGGTATGGAAAGGATAGGGTTGTTCCTAGTGTAAGTTTGGTGTTGTTTGTTTTTGAGTTAATAACTTAATATGCAATTTTCCGGTCACATTTCTGTAGTATATCTATTGGTCATTCTGGTGGTTATGATTTTATTCCTTGTGTTATTGTTCATATGACGACCTGTCTTAGAATAAGACTCTTGAGGCACTGTGCTGATGACCATGAGTCCATCTTATTCATTCTATTAATTAATCAGTGCTGGAATTCATATCCAAGTTTTTTTGTCTATTAAAAATTTCCTCTAACCTTGAAGAGCCATGTATTTTCAAAAATTCAGTTCATACACCTTTCTAGGGTAGAATTTTTTTATTGGACCATTTTTATTCATTATAGCAATTTGTTTTTTTTTTTGCAGGATAATGTGTTTGTGCAAATCTTATGCTCCATCCAATACCGTGTTGTGAAAGAAAATGCTGATGACGCATTTTATGAACTGCAAAATCCTAGTGAACAAATTCAGGCTTATGTTTTTGACGGTAACTTACTAACCTTTGTGATCTAGGAGTATCTTAAGTGCTGATATTCTCCCTTTTCTATTAGCTGATTGTTTGTCCCGTTCTAGTGGTTCGCGCTCTTGTTCCAAGGATGAACTTAGATGAGCTGTTTGAACAAAAAGGTGAAGTTGCTAAATCTGTCCTAGAGGAGCTTGAAAAGGTAATTCATTTGTCCCATACTCCCATATATTTTTTAAGATAATTTTCAAGCTATATGGTAGTGAAGATACCTTAAGGGATGTGGAGGGAACGGAAAGGGTAGTGGCAATTGTCGTGGTTTGTTTTATAAGTTGGCTGGAAGGAAATGGAGGGAAATTAAGGTTCTTCCAGCATAGGGAAATTTTGGAAGAAAAATAGCCATTGCTTGCATTCTCCCTCCTCTTTGCTTCCAAAATTGTCTACGCATATGCGGATGTGCCTTTCGGGTAACAGTGAACGCTATTTAATATTGGACTAGAAAAAGAAGTTTTGTCCATCATGAATGGTGACAAGTGTAGCACGACAAAATTGCTCGAACTTTACACTAAAATTGCACAGATGCCAGCTAAGCATGGTCAAGTCTTGAGGGTGGTACTCATGACCTGGATTAAACTTTAAATCCCATAGGCATCAAAACGCCTTCAAGGCTCCCTTTACACAAATTAAAAAAATGTGCGTACTTCTGTGTTTCTAAATCAACATGAAATGGGTGAGTTAATTATCTAGTTTTGACCTGTCAAACATTATGGTCAGAAGCTGAAATTGGTCTACTCATCCTATCATTTAAATTCTGAACTGTAAATAAGTTTCCAACTGTTTCTGAATACTGGATGATATTTTACTATGTAACGAGTTATCTTTATCTTTATAACATTAAACAGGTTATGGGGACATATGGATATAGTATAGAGCATATGCTGATGATTGACATAATACCTGATCCAGCAGTTCGCAAAGCTATGAACGAGATTAATGCAGGTTCGGCTCTCCTCTCTTTTTTTGCAAACATTCTCTCTTCTAGTCTTCTTTTTGCTATCATTGTTTTATTATTTCTTGTGCCGGATATCCAAAAATGCTCTTTAGAACATGGATAGGCATTCTTGCAACTCACTACTGTTTATGCCATGATGTCTAATTGTCTAGAGTTGCTGAAAGTTGAAACCTGAATATCCCTCCATGACATGCAGGGTTACCAAAAATATACTTATGCCATACACAATGTGTAAGGCTTTTGGGGGCAATAACAGCTGTTTGTTTATTTATTTATTTATTTTGTCATCTATTATGTAAAGGTTAATAGAAGTAGCCTCCTTATCATGTTATCTCATTATTTGACGGTATATTACCCCCATCCATGGTATTAAATCTGGCCCACGGCACCGCATCATGACGCATCTATAAAAGTCATGAAGACAATCACATTTGTGATTTGTGCAAGTATGCCATCTTTTTTTTGGCGTAATAGCCGGAATCAGACCACGATGACCGATTCTGAGGTCAAGCCTTAACCATGATTTTATGAATTCGTCCCATTTATGTTGCTGCCATTTGATTTTGGTTTCATACGATGGCTACTACAATCAGTGATTTCCCAAACCATATTACCAAAATGTTAATAATTCCCACATTTGATTTGTCGAGATAACTATTTTTCTTATCATAGTAGAAGTAAGTGTGTACAAAGGAGAAGCAGAGAAGATTCTCCAAATAAAAAAGGCGGAGGCAGAAATATTGTTTAAAATTATACTGTTTTGACCTTTTTTCTGTGACCTTAAATGATGATTTATGCATCTACTGATTTTCAGCACAACGGCTTCAGCTAGCAAGTGTGTACAAAGGAGAAGCAGAGAAGATTCTTCTAATTAAAAAGGCGGAGGCAGAAGCCGAGTCCAAGTATCTCGGTGGAGTCGGAGTAGCAAGACAAAGGCAGGCCATCACCGACGGGTTGAGAGAGAATATTCTCAACTTCTCTGGCAAGGTTGAAGGAACCTCAGCCAAAGAGATAATGGACCTTATAATGGTGACTCAGTACTTTGATACTATAAAGGACCTCGGGAACTCCTCCAAGAATACCACCGTATTCATACCCCATGGGCCTGGTCATATCCGAGACATCAGTGACCAGATCCGAAATGGGCTTATGGAGTCGTCCTGTGCAAATATAGAGGGGAATTAGTATCTTACTATTCCTCTTTACGGTTATAAAACAGATGAGACAGACTATTTCATGTTTTTTTTTGGTGTGCTTAATAAGACAGTTGGACCGTTGGGTGAGACAATCTTACGGTAGGACGAGATATGTTTTTAAGGCTTTGGGGTGTATATTAAGTTCGAAACTGAGGATTCATACGAAACCATAAAAACATACCCCGCCTACCGTTGGACCCTCTCACAAAACCCTTGCTGATAAATAGTTTCCTTGTAATGAAGCAGGGGACATTTGGAAAAGAGTCAGTCTAGTTGTTCATCTGTCGATGAGGGCTGTAGGACTGTAGGAGTGTAAGTAATCACGCTTGGTATATCAGACTATATTATACAATTTCTTTGACATCAACATATAGCATTAAGGATTTACTTTTACTTCCATGTTTCTATGCTGGTTTCTTTTAATCTTACACTCCGTATAACTGTTCTTGAAATGTTATACAGTAGCTGTCTCAAATTTGATGCGAACTACTCGTATTAGACACCATGGTCAAGAAGATTACATTGTTATTATGTCTTGTAAAGGGGAGAATAACGACGGTTTGGTGGTGATGAGGTTTGGCCACGGATAACCCCTCTTGATGACTTTACCGACTAAGGTAGATGACACAGCTTTGAGAACATGAAGTATGTTATTCACCAAGACTGACCCAAAACTCTTGATTGTATATACTCGTATACAAATACTGCAGTTTATGGTTTTCAGGAACATTCGACAATTTTAAAAATTTAGTCGCGTATAACTGCAACATTTTTACAATTTTCGATTTTTTTAAGTAGTCTTTCATCAACTTTTTGCTTTTTTCATTCAAATCTGTTATTTCTTTTATGAGATGTATTTTAATTAAAACACGGGCGTGGATTACGAGGCCGATTACTACGTTTGGGGAGTTGGGACCGCGGGTTTAAATTACAAGGGCCGTTACTGTTTAATAATGTCTCCAAGAACAGTGAAAAGATAAGCAATCAAGTCTTGTAAACTTTGTTTCCCTTGCTGCTAAGGAATATATTGGGTCCTTCAGAATTTGAACCAATGAAGAAGTATGAAATATGGAAGATACCATACTGGTACCATGTGAACTTTGTTTCTCTCTTATTTGATGATATTCAATGTGATGTGCTTTAGACCCACAAATCCATATTTCTCGCTTTTACTGTGCCCTTATAGAGTCTTCTTGTATTGCATTAGTGTATCAATCGACAATTATTGGCAAGTACAATTTGTTCTACTTTGGTTTTTTTTCATTCGAGATATAAGGTTATCTTTCACTCGTAAATTCGGTTGATCGAACAATTTTGAAGAAACTCTGGTCTTTTCACTTCGTGTGAGTTATAAATTGATCTTTCACTTACTCGGTTGATCTAACTATCTGAAGAAAATCGGACTCGTTAAAAACGTGTTTCTAGGTTTGTATTCGTTATCTTTCATTGATCGGACATTTGCTGGTTGATGAGCGCCTCAATTGATATTTTTGGAGTGCGGCTAAGAAAGTTAATAATATATCGATATTCCCGTATTTTTGTCATTTTCATAGTCTAATTTTTTTTTGACTCCGATATTTTTCGTTTATTAAAAAACTTAACAATTACTCAATAAGTTACCAAATAAAAACATGCAACTCCAAGGAGCAAGGAAATTGACATAACATGAACCACTTGTTGAAAATCTTAGTCATAGTTTTCTCTACTGTTTTGGAAGTTGGGTCCAATGTACAACCTTCTCAAGCTATATGGATGTGATTCCACAGCTCATATTCTTAATTATCAAACACATTATTATTAATTTCGTACAAATAATAATACTCCAATAAGGTCACTCACATGCATAGTAAAAGTGTTGTACTTTGTGTCTTCACAAAATTTTCATTTTCGTAGAGCCATCAAAAATTGGCTTCCATTCAAAAGGATATCACTTTTATAGTTGTATGTCTTGTATTATTATTTCCTGGCCAAATACATGCAAGCTAAGAAATATTGGGTTCACCAAATTAATATGCACAAATTCAAATACTCCTTAGGACTTACTATTGTATCTAAGACAGTCTAATTCATGTTATGTGGTTCATTTAATACTAGATAAAGAATATGATGTTTTTATTGTAACTTGAGTTAGTTTTAGGCAAGACTTATGCCCTGTTCTTTTCGGCTCAAAAGAGCAAAACTAAATTTAATGGAGCTGAACTGAACCAACGGAAATAAGAGTTAATTTGTAAAGAAATAAGCGATATTGAATTGAATGAAACTGGACTAGTCTAAACTGAATGAAGTTGAAATAAAGTGAATATAACTGAAATTAAGTTCAAAAGAACAAGGCCTAACTCAAAAACTAGAAAATCGAGTAACCAACATCTCTATTATTGCTGCCAAAAAAAAAAAAAACATCTCTATTATTTAATCCTAGTGGTACTCAATTGAGATTTTAAGTTAGAATCTTAAGTTAGATTGTAAAATTTAATGATGTACTCCGTATGTATTTAAGTAATTCCGTAGATCCTAATGATTTTCAAACAGCTGGGTACATGTACGGTACTATGTATTTGCCTTCGTATACTATTTCATTATTAGTATTCCGTAAACAATGGATTATAAAAAAAATGTAGATACATTTGTAGTGAATGTATTGTTCTTGCTTTTTCTTGTTGCCAAAAAAAATTAAATAAATTAATGTTTCCTTTTGTGTTTCAAATCTACGTATGCACTCTAGTGTGACGACATTACAACTAATCAATGATTAAAATTCCTAATTGTTTTTTAATTCATCGAGCTAGAACGATATTAGTGTTATGCTACGACTAATGTTTTGATTAGATTGTTTAAAGAATGAAAGATCCTGGAAGCTAATGTTCTGGTGAATAATTAGTACTATAATCATGTATAACTAGACTTTTAAGTAACTTTGCTTATAAGTTACTCCGTATAACTCAACAATTCATAATTAGTACTATGATTATGCATAACTTCAAAAATATTTAGCAAAATTATCGACGAATTTTCTACCTTTTCCATTTCGATTTTCTGAATTTTTTTGAGTAAAACTTCGGAGCTTGCCCTTGCTCGGCTTGTGCTCATAAAGNNCGATCTCGAGCTTACCCGAGCTTGAAAAAATTGTGCTCGTTATCAAGCTTGCGAGTTTTAACGCGAGCTCGAGTCAAACTCGAGCTTAACTCGAGCCTATATACAATTGTTGAATTTTCGTTTTTTCTCTCTCGATATTTTCAATAAGAAAGTTTTATATACAAATATTGGATAATCAATGAGACATTTTTTATACGTATGATACAAATATATAATCAATGACAAAATATTTTTATAAAATATGAGTTACTCAAGAGCTTTTCCAGCTGCTCAAGAGCTTTGTTCCGGGTGTAATTCCAGAGCAAGTATTGTTACCACCCGTGGCTTGTAGAATGATGTCTTGAGTTGGATTCCTCGCGTCTCTATCGTTCCTCTCGGCCTCTCCTGCAACGATGAACGAACTGAGGGCTTGGCTTTGTGCCAAGCGTACTCACTCCGACGCTCAAGTCAGTAAACTTAGTGGGATAAGTTGTTATTACTTGGCTAAGGATATATTGTAGAGAGATAAGGAAGATAATACCAGATGAATAGTGATTNTACGATATCACGTATCACAAATTGTACATTATTTTTTTTTTTTTGGGATAAGTTGTTATTACTTGGCTAAGGATATATTGTAGAGAGATAAGGAAGATAATACCAGATGAATAGTGATTCTTAGGTTCAGTTGTGGATCCTTTCCTCAATGAAGGTTGAGGAGTATTTATAGGCTTTCACCTTTTGTCGCATAGTGGCCAAGTGGCCAAGTGGCTAGCAGGTGGAAAGACCGTTCTATCCTCGGCCGATGGACCTATGGCAGGCCGGCCGAGGGTCTTGGATATGAGTACGCGGATATGTGTCCCGGCTGGCAGGTTGCCGTGCCGGGACCCAGGCTGACAGGCCGATGGGTTGCATCGGCTAGACTGTCTAAGTCGTTGACTTGCTGTGGATATCCTTGACCTTGCTCAATATGTTGACTTGGTCAGCGGTGCAGAATATGCCCCATCAAGCTTATTAGACAAATTCGAGCTGCTCAAGAGCTTATTAGACAAATATATAATCAATGACAAAATATCTTATCTAATTAGACAAATTCGAGCTGCTCAAGAGCTTTTCCAACCGAGCCAACGTTAGCTCGGCTTGACTCGTTAAGCTCTCGAGTCGAGCCCGAGCCTGAGCCGAGCTCGAGTTGCTCGCGAGCCGTCTCGTCTCATTAGCAGCCCTAATCCTGACCCATCCTGCATCAAATAACTTGTATGATGAAAGAGTAATTGTAATAGCGTCAACCCGTGACCTGTTAGTCACACCGACTTTGATACCATGTCAAGAAACCATCTAAACCAAAAACTTAAGCTGATAATCGAAGTCACATGATCGGTTTTATATCCTAGCAGTAAGATCTTCCAAAGAGTTTGAGAAATTTTTATCCAAAGTTAGAAAATCCACATTTTTACCAAATTGACAATTTTATTAATTCATCTTAAAGTTCAGTTATGCTACACCCATGTTATCAGACAAGCCAGACTGTCATGACTTAGGTCTGTCCCATAATGCATTTCTTTTTGCCTTCTCTATATATATAACCTCATTTCATTTCACTTTTCTATCAACTAAATCTTCAATCTTCTCATCTAAACTTCCAATACAGATAAAATGGCTTCCTGGTCACCCGAAAATGCTACTAAAGCGTATATCAGTACTCTTAAAATGGTAAGCTTTTATTCTTGAGTATCGTTTACCAATTGAACAATTAGCGAGTCCTGTATGAGACTGTCTCACTTGTGAAATTAACCCAAACAGGTTAAATGGGTTGATCTCACATGTAAGACTGCGCGATTGTATCAGACGAACTTTTAGCCGTAATATACTGTACTGTAATGTATACTGATGTTTATGATTTCTGATGTTTTAACAGGAAAGAAAAGAGAATGAACCAAACAGTGCAGAATTCATATCAGCTCTAGCAGCAGGGAACAATGCACAAGTAATGGTTATCGCCTGTGCCGAAAAATTAATCATAAACAACATTCTAGCCTTAGTTGCAGCAGCTCATCAAACTGGTGGTTCTGTAACCTGCATTCTCCCTAGCAGTGACAATTTACAATCAGCCAAACACGACCTTAAATCCGATGCCAAATTTGTTAATTTCATAGTTGGCAATGCTAGTCAAGTACTAGCTCACAACAATTACAAAGACGCGGATTTCCTGCTAATCGACTGTAACATTCAGGACTATGAGCAGATAATGAGACAGATCCAAGAAACAAGGGAGGTTAAAAAAGGCGGTGTTGTAGTCGGATTTAATGCATTTTGTAAGGGATCAACATGGCAATGGAGCGGGCTACGAACCCATTTACTCCCAATTGGTGATGGGTTGTTGGTTACAAGAATTGACAGGAATTTCTCAAAGGATCTTCATCAAAAAGGCGGTGTTAAGAAGAGTAATTGGATTGTTAAGGTTGATAAGTGTACTGGTGAAGAGCATGTATTTAGAGTTAGATCATCTCAGAGGAAATTACAGGCTGCTGTTTAATTAGTTTGTAATTTTTTCAAGTTAATTAGTGTTTGATCATTTTGTAAGTGGTTAATTTCCACTTCAAATTTTCATTAGGGCCAATATAGATCAATTGTAATTGTAATTAGTGTATGTTAATATTATAAATAGAGTGACATCAATGTTCTCTTACAAAATTGTGTTACTACCCTTTTCTTAAACTTGAAACACTGGAATGAGAGTCAGATGCACGCAGTCTTATCCCTTAATTAGAGCACATTTATATCGGATTCCGTGGCTTACTGGCTTATGGACCGACCTAGCAACAGTTTTCGGCTTTTCTTGAGTGTATTTTTTTAGTTTATGTAAGGAATATTAGCTGTTATATAATCTGTATAAGATTATTAGAGACATGGTAGGCATTTAGGCCAATAATTTGTATCATCAATCATACAAATCAATTATGAGTTGCTATTGGTTATGATCAGACTAATTGCGATCTGTACCACGAAACAAACCCATACAGAGTTCAAGTGGGTTGCTAGTCTAATGATCAGATCAGTCAATTTAATGTGATTAGCATCTTTAACATTAGTTCCAGCAGTAAGTCTTACTTATAACCGCCGTTGTAACTTATAACGGATGGGTGATATACTGATATGCATCATTACCCCCAAAAAAACATTGGTTAGGCCCTGTTTGGTAAACAGCAGATTAATATTAGTAGAAGCAGATTTAGAAAGCAGATTTGACTAGCATAATGATTTAGCACGTTTGACTAGCAGATTTATTTAGCAGAATTGTTTTAGAGGTGTTTGGTAATTGACAGTTTTAGATTAGCAGGTTGTTTAGATTCTTTGTAAAATGACAAATAAGGATA
>LHUT01007309.1:0-10882 GCA_001412135.1 Silene latifolia subsp. alba | reverse complement strand
TTATCTTTAATCACTCGTAGTCGTTTGGCTTTATGCTTTTCGACGAAAGGTGTAAAGTTGACTTGAACGGTTCCAAGTTCCCAAAAAACTTGGTGGCGACTCTAATTTGTCTTAATTCGATTCGAAAGAACCTCGAGTCGATTATACCTAGTGTGGATCCCGAGGACGCAGTTCCCGAGGGCCTTGTCCACAACTTGACGATAAACTTACGAACTGTCACAAATTGTTCCGCGTACCAAACATGCGGCTCAATCATCACTGGGTGGTTTGCGGGAGGTGCAGAAATGAGGTATCTACAGGTATTACTTGATTATCTTTGTTAGGTGACAGTTTCGTAGAGGAGCAGTTCTAGCTTCGTTGTTGTGTTGATTTGCGGAATTTGCGAATAACGTAGGGTTTCCCCTACTCGGTTTTCTGTATGATTGATTATAAGTTGATGTGGGAATGTGTGATTATCATTGATGTGGATTATTATGACATTTTGATATTGTTGACATTGTTGGTATTGATTGTGGAGCCATTGTCGAGAGATGGTCTTCACGCCCATGTTCACCCCTTGTGGCTCCTGTCACAAGGGGGTGTGCACATTAATGTTATGGGTTCGCTTGTTGCGATGAGCGGGACTTAGGTGGCAAGGTTGCGGTCTACCAGTGGCGGTGTGGGTGCCTGTTGTGATGGGTGACCTGACAAGTCTGGGCAGTGGTTCAGACATTCATATTTGGAGGTTGAGATTGTTTATTACAAGATTGAATTGTATTGGTTGTTGTATTGTAGCTCATGATTGATTATACAGTTGATTGACCCTTTCATGTATTGAAAACCCGCGGTGATCCATTGGGGGATGGTGAGAAGGAGTTTAGCAGGTTTTGTTGTTGAGCTTGTATGAAAGTTTGGATGGGACGCTTGCGAGACGTTAATCTTTTAGCTTCCGCCGAGTCTTACACATTTAGTCTTTTGGTTTATGGTTGTATTTTCTTTTGGTTTTAGCATTTTTGGTCATGTATTTTGATTAAACTAGTTTTATTTTAAATATACGTTCTTTAATGGTCTGTTTGATATACCTTACCTCGGGTAACTGAGATGGTATCACTTCCGTTTACTAAGGTAGGCCTTGGTAGGCACTTTGGTAGATGGGGATGTTACTGTAACACCCCCATACACGAAGGTGCCTTACCAAGACCACCCTAGCATATCAAAGTGCTACTATCTCGGTTGCCCGAGGTAAAGTATATCAAATAGACCATCCAAGAACGTTTATTAAAAGATAACAAACTGTTTATCAAAGTAGAACTCAAAGTTTAGCCAAAACTGTTTACAAGCAAAACAACCAAAAATGAACTAATGTATAAATGTCAGCGGAAGCTAGCTAAGCGATCGGTGATGACTCGACCCCATCCAAAACCCGCAAGCTATCCACAGCCATACATGCTCAATCAACTGCTTACCATCCCCGAATGGATCACCACAGTTTTAAAAACAATGACGGGGTTAGTCAACTGCATAACCAAGATACGAATTCACAACACAAGCCAATATACTAACCAATCACAATATCATCTTAACCAATATCTCGAACATGCATGGTCCCCCTTGTGATGGGAGCCACAAGAGGCGTGCATGGGGTTGGAACCATCTCCCGAACATGCATGGTCCCGTAACAACTATACCAATCACAATATCATCTCAACCAATATCAATCCCACGAAATATATTAATCAATCAATCACAACAATCTCAAATCATTTACGCAATCAATTTAGAGTAGGGAAACCCTACCTTATTCGAAATCTGAAATCAACAACAACAACAACGCTAGAATTGTTCTTTTACGAACTCGTCACCTAGCAAGAATAAACAACACTATATCATACACCATACTAATTAGCCTTTGCCCCATCTTAATCAATTAGGACAAACCTTAAAAGACAACCATAACTGATTGACAAAGCACTAGAGACTTACCAGCGAAGCCGGTAGTAATATCCATTAACCTAACTATAACTAATTAATTAATTCAAATTTATTGTTGGGGAATATAACGCGGGATATACAACGGTAATATCTCTGATTTTTACCGACAATGAAAAAACAGGCTTCAAATTTCAAATTACTTTCCATAATTCCTGTCTATTATTCACAAATTTCCATAATTTTAATCAAAGAATTTTTACCCATCAATATTCTATATATAATCACACAATTGCATGCCCTTTAATTTCATTGCAAACATAAAAAATTCCTAAAAAAGATGAAGACAATTACTGATAATCAGCTGCACAAGAAGAGAACAAGTAAGGGAAAGGCGAAAATCCCGATAAGACGAATCGCAGACAAGACTGCACGTCAAGTATGTTTCTCTAAACGTCGATCCGGGTTATTGAAGAAGTGTTCAAAGCTATGCAATGTGTTTCCCGGTACTGAATTTGCTGCCATTACTTTCTCAGTTGGCGGGAAACCCTTTTCCCACGGGTACCCTTGTTTCGATACTGTGATTAATCGTTTTCTAAACGATAATCGACAGGGTAATAATTCTCGAAACGTTGTTGGTAGTGATAAGAATTGGTGGGAAGCCTCAGTTGATGATATGAGGTTGGAGGAGCTTGAGGAATTTTTGGTGTCTCTTCAAAGGCTACAGAACGGGGTCGTTTCGAGGGTTGGTGAAGTCACTCGAGTACACGAATCTGAAATCGGGTTCAACCCTGATCGCCAACTCTCTAATTATTACATACAATCAACTGAAAACTTAAAAGTTGAAAGTTATGATTTCCCTGATGTAATTGATTGTGTTGATTGTGTATGCACGGATGCCTGTCTCAGCTCTGAATTTACTGACTATAGTTACGAAACAAAAGAAAGTTTCGATCTTGGGCCGGTTGTTGTTAACGTTGGTACCCTCTTTGATGTAATTAAGGGTATCAATTTTGGATGCAAGGATGCTACTGTCAGCCCTAACTCTGATAACTGTCAAGAATTCATGGAAATTATCGATTTTGAGTCGGTTGATGCAACCCCGGATGCCCAAGGTTCTGATTTCTCTTCTGAAATTCAAAGGATTGATTTTGGAAGCGATGATGAAACTTTCAGCCCTCAATTCAATTCTCAAGAAAGAAGGAACAGTTTCGATCTCAGTGAAGTACTCAAGATTGTTGATGCTGAATGCAACATTGATATCGGGTTTGTTGATAATTCATCATGGATGGATGGATGATCCGTACTCCGTATTTCTTAAGCGCGCTTAGCTGTTGTTACGTACTCGTATAAATTAAGTAGATTAGTATGATGAATTGATGATTCAGAATGCCCTAATTTAGCAGAGTTCAGATTTGATTGCATTCAATTCTGACTGTAACAATTTATTGAATTTGTTTGTATGAAATTCGTCGATTTATGCAATAAAACATTGTATTCATTTCTGACTCCAGAATCCTCTCTCTTTTGATGCCTATTTTCGACGTTTTTTTGGCCATGTTTGTTACAGTACTTAATGATGATTTGTACAGGTATGCTAAAATTTATATGTTTTTTTGTTTCTGCAGGTAAATGTAAATAATTACTCCCATTACATCTAACTGAGCAAGCAAATTTTGTATATGAAGGGAATTTGTCATGTCAATTCCTAATTCTAATTGACCGAAACTTCTAACAATGTGGTCTCGGTTAAAAATCAAAACTTCTGAATCAAAATTGTCACTCGGATTAAAGACTGACATAGCGATGTTCCTGACGGTAATCAAAGCCTAATTTATTTATAAACAATAGAATCAGTTGTCTAGTAAAAGCATATCCAATTAGTAGAATGTGAAAAAGCGAAAAAGTATTGCAGGATGCTGATCAGCCACCTTCATAGGAATCATATCCTATAGTGGAATGATCAGGACCAGTTAAAAATTCATCAATGTCTACTGTCGAACATGCATTACACAAGTTTATACCAGCATATGCTTTCTTCTTCTTAAGCATATTCTGCAGAAACTGAAAATCTATGGGGTATAAATATGATGTCAAAGCCAATTTCAGGACTACAGCATTACTACTTTCCGAATAATGCGCAGAAGCATGTTTGCTAAGAGAGGAGACTTTCCAACTTGTTTTTTCGCTAAGCAGAAACTTCAGAAGCTATATATCATATGATTGATGGTGAATACCAGGGTAATTCTCTATTGGCATGCAGATAATGCGCGTGCATTCTTGCTGTCACGCCAAAGGAGATTTGCCCTGCAATTCACCGCTTCAAGTCTTTATTACTCAATGTTACTCGTGTAACTATGTAAGTACTGGTTATTTCCCTTCAGTTTTCTTTCTGACCCAATGCTTGAGAAGTACCACGAATAATTTATGTTGCGGGACTTCATACCACAGAATGTTCAGTATCAGAACACCTTCAAAATGACAAGTAAGAATGAAAGAACTGTAAAAAATAGAAGACATCAGAGTGCAGAGGTTATGCACCTGCAATCCTGCATTCCTGCATGTCAACGATAGACTTCAATTTGCAATATAGGCGGTGTCAGACTTAATATTCGGGTCAGGTCATTTGTCGTGTAAATTTGGTTTTAAATTAGTCATTTTGAGTCATTCCAAATCAGGTGTTTCCTAGTAAGGTATACTTCAGCGGGCCAAGATTTAGACGATAGCAGGGAAAAAAACACACAAATGTTAGCCTTGATGTAACTGGCTGTATATTGTATCCTTCGCACTGTGAGTCGAAAAAAGTGATGCCTTCAGCGGAAGCAAGCAAATACCGAGGAACAATGGTTGCCTTTTACTAAAGACTCGGCTTGATCCATAACATTGCTAAGGACTCGACTTCCTCTCCATTACATTCTCCGTGCTTCAAATATTAACAGTATAATATCTCAAGATATCTCCAACTCAAAAGATACACCTAATCCTACATAATCTCATCATATAGCTGTCAAATAATTGTAAATATAGCATACATATTTTCTGTCAATCAATTAGTATCAATTAGCACAATTGTATAGGCTGCTCTCCTTATTTATCATCTCTAACTATATATATTGTACATTCTCTCAGACTAATTAATATACAATTACAATTCACATAAACCTCTTTGTCTTATATGGTATCATCGAGTCTACATCGATCCAATCTCCTACGACCCAAACGTCGCTCATTCAAACGCCACCAACACACCCTTCCTCATCCGTGTCTCACCATGCCTAACACCACTAACGACACCCTTATCCCCAACCCACACAACACGGCTCAACCTCTCACAGCCCCGAACCTCAGCCACGTAGTCAAGCTCACGCCCCTTAACTACACCACCTGGCGATTCCAACTCACCAATATCCTTTTTGGTCTAAGCCTTCTCGGATTCCTTGATGGATCCGAACCCACTCCCCCTCCTACCATTGTTGATGCCAACAAACAGGAGAACCCAAACCTTGTGCACCTGTCTTGGCTCAAGCAAGACGGTCTTATCCTCGGCGCCCTTATGGGCACCATAACCGCAGCCTTACAACCCTCATTGTACGGGCAAAAACAGCGAAAGAAGCGTGGGATATCCTCGCCCACACATATGCAAACCCTTCGCGTATTCACATCCAACAACTTAAGGATAAACTCGATTCCATAGTCAAAACCACGGATCAAACCATCACCGACTACGTTCATTCCATCAAAGCGTGTGTGGATCAACTTGCTCTTATGGGCAAGATAATAGATCCTGAAGATGTCGTTTCGAAGGTCCTTAAGGGTCTCGACTATGAACTTTATAAACCTATCATTGATCCAATCCGAGCCCGAGACACACCAATTCGTTTCGAGGCTCTCCATGAAAAATTACTACAACACGAATTGCTTATCAAACACCAACCCACCTACAACCATTTCACCCCTTCTGCCAACCCGACCCACCGTGGCCATAACCAAAACCATGGCCAATATCGATATTCCAATCAACCTGCCTCGAATCCACAATATGCAGCCACCAACCAATCCGCAAACTCCTCAAACCCCCGTTCCTTCAAAGGCCGATGCCAATAGTGTCGTGAAACAGGCCATGTCATCGCCAATTGTCCTCTGTTTCGGAAATTATTTCCAAACATTGTGTTTTCTGCCCCGTCAACCAATCGATAGCCGCACACCACACACCAAGCCCACACTGCCACCACCGCCTCGGCACCCTTAGACCCGAATTTTCTCCTTGATAGTGGTGCAAGTCATCACGTTACCCAAGACCTGGACACTCTCGCCTTCCACTCTCCCTACACCGGCTTTGATGACCTCATCATAGGAGATGGTTCCGTCATACCAATCGCTAACATAGGTAATTTTAATTTGCAATCGCTTGAATTTAAAGATGTTCTTCATGTCCCACGAATCTCACGAAATATAATTTCTATTTCTAAATTATGTCGCGATAAGCAAGCTTATGTTATTTTTTCCCATGATTGTTTCTTTGTTAAGGCGATGGCGACGGGAGCCATACTTCTCCAGGGCCGAGTTAAAGACGGCGTGTACGAGTGGTGTCCTCCTAAACCAAAAATCTATGCTTCTATTAAAGGACCTCCTTCGTTATCTTGGCATCATAAGTTAGGCCACCCAACATATGATGAAATCAAGATCATTAATAAAAATTTACCGTTTTCTATTTTTGATTATTCTCACTGTGAATCGTGCAATATCACAAAGAGCAAAAAGCTACCATTTTCTACCTCGTCGTTCAAAACCAACGCACCATTGGACCTTATTTTTTCGGATCTTTGGACAAGCCCAATCACTTCGTTCGACCATTATAAATACTATATCGTATTCGTCGATCACTATAGCAAGTATATTTGGCTGTATCCCTTAAAACGAAAGTCCGACACTAGTCAATTGTTTGCACAATTTAAAGCGCTTGTAGAGAAACATTTTAGTAAACCCATTAAACATTTCTTTTCCGATAATGGAGGAGAATATATTAAATTAACAACCAATCTACTTAACAACGGTATTTCTCATTCCACATCTCCCCCGCATACTCCCGAACGCAATGATTATGGTGAAAGGAGACACCGTCACATAGTTGAAACAGGCGTAGCTCTTCTTAACCACGCCCGTCTACCGGCCAAGTACTGGCCTTTCGCTTTTAGTACTGCAACTTATCTAATAAATCGCCTTCCCACCCGCTCACTCCAAGGCAACTCTCCCTATTATGTGATTCACAACAAACAACCCGACTACACCAATCTTCATAATTTAGGGTGCCTCTGCTACCCTTGGTTAAGGCCCTACACCAAGCATAAAATAGAAAACCGCTCTATTCCGTGTGTTTTTATTGGTTACTCGACCACTCAAAGCGCCTTTCATTGCCTTGACCCCAAAACCCATCGTATCTACACCTCGCGTCACGTTAAATTTTATGACGATATCTACCCTTTTCATAAATTGCCTACGGACTCATCGCCCTCTCCCTCCCCCGACGAATGGGCCACACTATCTCTCCATATCCTACCGACCACCACTACACTGCCACCTGAACCCGCTGCCCAGCCTCCCCGTCCAAAACCTCGTGTTCGCTTTGTCTACACACGTCGAACCCCCACCCAACCCACGATCACACCTCCTCCTTCCTCTGAACCCTCTGTTGAACAACACTCCACCACCTCTGCCCCATCTTCATCTCGGTCTGAACCGATTCTCCCTCCGCCAGACAAGGCTGTCACTCGGCTCAACAATAATATTCAAAAGCCGAACCCAAAATATGCTAAACTCGCTCATATCTCCACCTCGGCCACAAGCCTTCCTAATACCGTAAAACAGGCCCCCGTTCTTCCACATTGACGTCAAGCGATGCAAGATGAATATAATGCCCTTGCTCGCAACCATACATGGACCCTGGTACCCCGTTCCTCCGCTCAAAACATCGTTGGATGTAGATGGGTATATAGGAATAAATATCATCCTGATGGAACCCTTAAACAACACAAAGCTCGCCTAGTCGCAAAAGGATTTCACCAACGACCAGGCATTGACTATACGGAAACATTCAGTCCCGTTGTCAAAGCCGCCACTGTACGCCTAATTCTCTCTTTGGCCATAGCTAAAGCCTGGCCCCTCCGTCAGCTTGACATAAATAATGCATTCCTACAAGGCACGCTGACAGACGAGGTATTCATGACACAACCACCTGGATTTGTTGATCAAACCAAACCTGACTTTGTTTGCAAACCGCACAAAGCTATTTATGGACTAAAACAAGCTCCTCGAGCTTGGTACACCGAACTAAAATCATATCTCACTACCGTTGGCTTCACTCAATCAATTTCTGATCCCTCTTTATTTATTTTACAAACCGGCAAAACCAGCCTCTATATGCTTATTTATGTAGATGATATAATTATTACAGGATCAAATCCTTCTCACCTACAAACCTTCATCACTGCTATTTCTAAACGTTTCTCTCTCAAAGATCTCGGACCTCTGTCATACTTCCTTGGCATTGAGGTTACTCCTAATGCCCTTGGCCTTCATTTAAGTCAGTCTAAATATATAAATGACCTTCTTACGAAATATAACATGGCTGATGCAAAACCAAACACCACCCCTATGGCTACATCACCTCCTCTCCTACGAGAAGACAACAAAGCAATTCAAGACCACTCCACCTATCGAGCCATTGTTGGGAGCTTGCAATATTTATCTCTCACTCGACCCGATATCGCTTTCACCATCAACCGCCTTGCTCAATTCCTCCATCTCCCCACTGCTAATCATTGGACTGCACTAAAACGTCTGCTTCGTTACCTTCAAAGGACTCAAACCCATGGAATTCAACTCTATAAACTCTCTCCTCTTTGTCTTCATGCCTTTTGTGATGCTGACTTTGGAGGTGACAAAGATAACTTCTTCTCGACAACAGGCTACATTGTTTATCGTGGACGCAATCCAATCTCCTGGTCCTCCAAGAAACAAAAAGGCATTGCCCTCTCCACCACTGAAGCTGAATTTCGCGTTGTTGCCTATGTTGCAACCGAAACTATGTGGCTTCGCAACCTCCTCTCTGAACTGAATCTAACCGTCAACAAACCACCCGCCATTTTTTGTGATAACATCTCCGCCACAATCTATGCCAAGAATCTCGTCTTTCATTCCCGGATGAAGCACATGGCTATCTCCTTTCACTTTGTCAAACAACAACTTCACCAAGGTCAAATTCGCATTTCTCATGTCGCGAGCAAAGATCAACTTGCAGATATCCTTACCAAGCCGATGCACAAACAACAATACCAAGACTTGCGGACCAAGCTTGGCCTTATCAAAAGAATGTCCAACTTGAGGGGGCGTATTAACAGTATAATATCTCAAGATATCTCCAACCCAAAAGATACACCTAATCCTACATAATCTCATCATATAGCTGTCAAATAATTGTAAATATAGCATACATATTTTCTGTCAATCAATTAGTATCAATTAGCACAATTGTATAGGCTCCTCTCCTTATTTAGCTATCATCTCTAACTATATATATTGTACATTCTCTCAGACTAATTAATATACAATTACAATTCACACTCTTTGTCTTATATCAAATACTTGCAAAGTGATGTCCACTGGAATATTACAGGAGCTTGACACTGATTAACGATTAATCATGTAGTTTACTATAATTCAGAGGCGAGGTTGAAAAATAAGCTTTTTACTAGATGGAATTTTAAGCGGCTGTTAAGTTATTTTCTTTCCGTAAACCCAGTGAAGTGACATTGATAATTTCAGCTGTGATTTGGGAAGATAAGCCTTAAATATGGATGTAGGAATTGATAACATGATGCTGTAAGAATCGAACACCCGACCACATAGCTAAAAGCTATACTAAGTGCTAATGCTGGTTAGCTGAGCAAAGACAGTCGTGCGCACGTGACTATGAAAAACTAACTAGTTTTGTGACCCTAAGCACTCACGGGTCTGTTTAAGTGTCTCTTTTTGTTTTCAACTCTTTTAACTTTTTTTTTCAATTGCTCTTTCATTTTCTATGATGTAGTAGGTTATGATAGTGTATTCTCTGGATCTCATTTTTATCGTTCATTTTTATTGTCCCATGTCTAAGTTTAATAAGCTAATAGAATGTACATCTAAAATCGCCCTTACTAGTAGTAGCTACTACCAGTCTACCACCTCCCATTACAATTAAGTTGTCCTTATTTCTCCTTAATTAAGTTAAGGGGCACTGTTGTTATTTTCTCAATTTTTTGTTAAATCATCTTTAAAAAGAAAAGTAATAAGACAATAAAAATTGAGATGTAGGAAATGATACTGATGCTTGTGTATTGCTTCTATAGTTCCAACTCTTGACTTGTTATATATTAGCAAATGAAAGCAAATATATAGCGCAATAAATGAATCCCTATGAATCGAGAAATATTAGTATTTGTGTAGGGGATGGAGAGTTACTTGCCTGTATTGTATTGAAGAATACATTTTAGGGTTTTTTTGTCAGAAACTATCTTTTANNCTTTCAACTACCTTTCATTTCTTCATTTTGCGAAAGACTACCAAAACTCTACTTCCGACGAAAAAAAAGTGAATTTTCCGGCGTTGGCTTACCATTTCATGTTGAATCTAACTCTTTACTTCATAACCCTAATAATTGACGATAAAGATTGATTAAACTCAACATTAATCACTTCAATTTGTCTCTCTCTCTTACCCGAATCAAAGTCGTAATTACAGAAACAAAATCATCATTGATATTAATTTGAATATGGTAGATAATTCTACAACAATAATGATCTATTATGGCCTTATGGGCAAAATTAACTCCTAGGGTTAACTATTCGAAAATAATCATGAATTCACTCTTAGGATCACTTCTGTGCTACTATCTCATTAGTTTTACCATCTTTACTATGAAGAGAGAAAGAGGGTACTT
>LHUT01007306.1:0-10888 GCA_001412135.1 Silene latifolia subsp. alba | reverse complement strand
CCAAACCGTATCCGTATATACGAATCCCGTATACACGGTTTTTCTGGGTACCCAAAAACCGTATATACAATTAAACCGTATCGGATCCGTATAATGATTTTTGCCGAATTATTACACGGTTTTGCTCACCCTACTAGGAAGTATATGAAATGTACTCGTATTTTGCGATTTTACAACAATTAACAACCATTTATTTGATCAATTCTGTAGGCACATTATCGATTAATGGAATGATTGTTTCGAGAACATTTAATAATATTTTTACTCCATCTGTCCCGATCATGGCAATCAATATGCCAGTAATACTTACAAATGTATTTACTACATTAATCCATGGAAGATCGTTAATTTCAATTTTTCAACATATATAGTATACGAGGAGTACTTCCTGTCCCGATCATCTTGGGACATTACCCCTTTTGTCCCGACCAATAGTATATCGTCTCATTTTTGCAAGGCGAGATTAATTGATACTAAACAAAAATTAGCAATTCAATGGGTGTAACTTCAAAAGTATAGTATCTAAAAAGACGGTGTAATACCGTAGAATTTGCATCAAAAAACAAGAAATAGTCGATATTAAATCAGAAACAATAATAAAATGTGAATCCGAAAATAATTATATTACATAGAAAGAATATGAATAAGAACAATAATAATCGAAAATAAAAATTCACTCCCAATCAATAAATCCTCCATTCTCAACCACAAAGGGAGAATGAAAAAGACTTTACATCCATCAAATAATAATCAAATCAAAAGATTTAAAAACATTAATTCAAAAGAAGAATCCGAAAGCGAGGGCAACAAGGGAAGCAGCGGCAGCTGGGACGAAGGTGGTTGCGTCGGAAGCAGGTGCAGGGGCAGGCGCATCGGCAGCAGAGGCGTTTTGGATGGCGAAAGCGGCGAAGATTACCATGATGGTAGCGAAGATAACTCTCATTCTCATTGCCTCCATTTTAATTGAATGAAATGAAATGTTGATTGAATAATTTGAATGAAAGTATGAAGGTTTTGGAGGAAATGAGAGATTGAGAAGTTTTGAGTTGAGGCTTTGAAAGTGAGGTTTGAAGGGTTTTTATAGAGGGTAAGGATTACGGGCAGCTTGGGCAGGGTGTGAATAGAGCCGTTGTCACAACGGTTATATGACACGTGTGATACTGTGATAAGAGGGTTTTAAATTAAAAAATTAATTTAAATTAAATACGGCCGTTTGTGTTGCAATTGTATACTCCAATGTATTTTATTTTGGTGGGGGAGACTATACTTAGTAAAAGGGTCTGAGTCGGATTTGGGTAGGGTCTGATGGTCTGTAAATTTTAGGTCACGTTGTGTTGGGTTATTTCAAGTTTGGGTCAATTATTATAAAGTTATTGTGGATAATAATTAGTTTGCTATAATAAATATTCGGATCGGATTATACTGGGTCGGGTCAGGTTCGAGACTGGTCAATTTTGCTGGGTCTAAAATGAGCCAATCTGAATAAACCGACTAATACACGACACTCGAACTAAGAGTTTGATATTGACCGTTCGAATCGTATGTCACTCGACTCCAAAATTTCTTTTGTCGTAAGTTGATTATTATTATCTCTACATATTTGATATTTACATATCCGAAAATAACTCGTATTCGAAATGACTCAACTGAATTCCAATCTAAACCGAATTCTTACTAGTCCGAAAATAACTCAACCTAATTCGAACGGTATTCTTTCAAATCCGAAAATAACCTAACCCAAACATAACTTGTATGACCCGTTTATGAGGTCGACGTGTAGGTGTGTAACGAAAGGAGAAGAAGTGGTCGAGGTGCCCGAAGAGGTAGGTAAAGGAGTTGAGTTGGTTATTGGGTGTTGACAGAGAGGGTGAATAATGTTGGGATACAGCTGTTGTACAACGTAATTGCGGCGATAACTGCTGTCATTATGGTCCCAACATTTTTTTTTGAACATGCTTTGGTGCAATTACCAGTCCCCCCACTCTTCTTTTCTAGATTCCAAATGTTGGAATCTTTTCAAAGAATGTTAGAAAATTCTTGTATAATATTTTTACTAATTTTTGGAAATCAAATGATAATTAGACCTGTCAAATAGGTTAGGTCATTGGATTATGACTTGTGAGTTCGATTATTTCGGGTTAACGTCGAGTTTGTAAAATACAGGTTTATACATGTTGAGTTTATACGAGTTTTGTTTAAGAAGAGAAACAAGCCGATTGGGAATATGTTCTTTTATGGAGTGTTTCGTCTCCTATTTACATGCTATTATTATAGAAAGTACCGTAATCCCATTTTCATAATACTCGTAGTTTTTGTCCAAACATTTCTATACTTATTACTAGGATAAAAAATGGCCCAAATTCCACGACATTAAATTAGAATTAGGTCTAATTCTCGATAAGCCAAAGTTAAATTGGCCCAGATCTCATACCACAATAGTGAAAAGTTTTCATCATTCAACATGAGAACAACCGGTTGTATAAAGAAAAATGTAATAATCCCTTCCCCAAATGAACAAGGTGCCGAGACAAACCCGTAAATTGGACACCCAACATTCTTTTCTAAAGCTGGTCGGTCATATGAAGTTATAATCTCATCATTCCAGCCCTAGATATATAACAATGTATATGTACAAAAACCGACACAAACCCTTAAATTTGACATCCAGCCTCCTTTCTCAAGCTGGTTGTATAAAGTGTAATCTTAAGCGATGCCCTAAATATAACAATGTACCAAGACAAACCCGTAAACTTGACATCCATGTATCCAACCTGCTTTTCTCAAGCCGTAGAACTTCTAGTTGCTATTGGACTTTGCTGCTTGAAGCATTTCGACTATAAGGGTCTTCACGTCCCTGACAAAAAGAGGACAGTCAGCTTTATTTACTAGGAGTATATATTACATGAAATATCAGACATTGAGACTAGTCCTAGTTTATGGCAACTTACAGATTCTTAAATGGGTGTCGTTTTTAAAATAAATTACATAGAGCGGGTAAGATACTATGAATTCTCAAATTATCAAAAGAGATGCTCTTACAAATAGATGCTCATTTTTGAGATGCTAACTGAGTCCAAGTAAACCCATTAATCTTGCTAAAGACCGTTGTATGGTATCTTTAAATGGGGTGTATATGGGATAAGGCCATTTTATATTCTATGCGCTACAACCATCTTATTTGATTTATGCGTTGCTGTTACCGTGTTACTCAGTAAACCCATACATCATATTTTCAATAGGTGAGACCATCTTTCAAGAGACTAAGCATTTACTTTGATGCTAAAGAACACTTCAGAAAAGCAGAGTCCCTCGAAGATTACAACTTACTTTCTATCAACTGCAGGCCTTGGAAAAGGAATTCGGAGTTTGTAAGTCTTCCCAAGGTAGCTAGCCTGAAAATGGAGATAGGATACAGTTAACTACGGACCAACTTTAACATTTAGGGTCAAGACAGGCTGAAACTAACACACAACACCAGAAAATGATATTTGGTTCACGAGTTCATCCACACATAAATGGAACTACAGTCTACTGCTCAGAAGTCCGAAGACAGTTAACCTGTAGGCTTCAATGTTCTACCCTCGAGCAACAAACTAGTCACTATATTTCTTCCCAAAAGAAGATGTACATGACATACGGTGAATAGTTCAAAAAAGAACAACCGCCAATGTGAGAATATACCAGCAAACGATAAAAAGTGAAAGGGCAAGTCACCTTAACATTGAAGCCTAGATGATCAAGATCTAGTATGTAAGCAGATTCCACCTGCATAAGTAAACAAAAATCGAACTAAGCTCATGAGTACCAATTTTCCATATTCCATTACTCCATTAGTAATGCACTTAAAAATCACTTTACAGTACGGCATTTGTAAGATGCTTATTCCAGAATAAGCACTACAGAGCTGAGTTATACATGAATACCATTAGAACTATATGTGTTGTTTTTTTGAATGTGTGTAGTTATTTAGGTGTGACATTACCGGAATAGTTGTTGAGAGTTCCACAATTAACTTGGTGTCCTCTTCGTGATCTTTATTCATGTGGGACTGCCAGGAAAATGATGCGGTTGTCAGATGCAAACAGATAATCAACTTGATAAGTGTGCTACATAGAAATGTTGTAAATACATTACCGCTACAGGCTTAGAGAACTGCGATATTGGGTCAACTTTTGCCGCACTATAGTCCTTGCTGCTAAACTCTGTCAAAAAATTAAGTTAATTGAAAGATCAGTTCCCCCAAAGGGTAATCAAACTAAACTCACATATTAACGTAAACGTTAGAAAACATATCTTCATAGTAGTTTCGACTTTCAAGTCACAATAGAAATGGAAAAAGAAAAACCTACAGAAGAATAGAAAGGAGAATCTGCATCAACTAACCTCCAGAACCTAACAGCGCAGTTGCGACGCCTGATACGTACCGAACTACTTTTGGTTGGATCCTTAAAAATTGAAAATCACCAAAGTCGACCTTCACCCATAAGCTTTAAATTTTAGTACCATCTAGCAGATCATAAAAAAATAATTACGTAGACGATAGTAAATGAACCCCGAAAGCGTGTAATATAGAGTAAGTTTATACCCAGAATGCATTCGGATGTTTAGACAAGTATATGCTACGAATGGCTTCTACATCTCCTTGAGCAACCTATGAAAAAATTTAGGATTTGAGCCAAAACATACAACTCACAGTCTCAGAACTGATTATTAAGAGATGTAAAGTAAAGCACAAAATTTATGCTCTTACAGTAGCCGCATCACCGTGTACAGTAATTACTAGGTCAGTCCTGTCATCTGGATCTTTTGCTATTAGCAGTGAGCACTTTGGATTTGCCAAAAGATCCTGTATGAACAGTAGAGAGATAAATACAAATTCAAAAAATAACAACGAAAATAAACAACCATTTGCCAATTGAGAAAACATCCATAAGCTCTCTCTGGCTATTACTTGAAAATCTAAATCACTGGTAATGAATGAAGGACAAAGTATGCTCAATTAAACTTTATATATTCTAGTTTTCACGAGAATATGAGATAGAGAGACATTTACCACAATGCATTGTTAGATTACAAAATTAGGCTAAGTGAGTGCTCAAGGTATCAAAGAGCAAATGTAACGGCAAACAAAATGGTCAATCAAAACAATAAAAGCAACACACACTTAGTCGATGCATAGAATATTCTTCAAAATTATGTTTATCATTAACTCAATAAGAGCGTAAGACCACAGGAGATCCTGAACTTATGAGTCTTACGGAAACCAAACACTAAGGGCTCGCTTGGAATGGGAGTAATTATTAAGGGAGTAATAGAGCTAAAATGAACTAAAAAATGGAGGGAAGGGATGAGGATGAGAGATAGAAATGGATAGAAATGAGGAAATATAGTGTAATAGTTCCTCCATTAGGGGAGTAATAATTACTTGAGGTAGGTAACAATTACTCCCCTAATGGAGGAGAGATAGAAATGGATAGAAATGGGGAAATGATGTTACATGTGATCTGCTCCGCATATGAATTAAAAAATAGCCCGCTAAAGTTGCCTGCAGAACGTTCTTATTTGAATCANTGATAGTTCCTCCATTAGGGGAGTAATAATTACTTGAGGGGGAGGTAGGTAACAATTACTCTAATGGAGGAACTATTACACTATATTTCCCCATTTCTATCTCTTATCTCCATCCCTTCCCTCCATTTTTTAGTTCATTTTAGCTCTATTACTCCCTTAATAATTACTCACATTCCAAGCTAGTCCTAAATAGTTTAAGGTAATGCCACGTTCAAGATCATCAAATACTCATCCGCCAAATACACATTCTTCAGAGCATCAAAGAGGAAGAGGTTTTATAGTTTCTTCACGCTAAATGCCCAGAAAATGTTGCTCTACACTCTTCTTTTAAATTTCATTAATGGTCTAGAAACTCCATATATCAACAATGGCATACTTTTAACGGTTGTTTTAGAAAAACTAATAGATCATCTGAATGCAAAAATGAAGAACAAAAACTTCTGAAACATATAACTCAGGTTCAAGGAAATTCCAATCATTCAAACCTTGGTATGGACTGCTAGGCTGCTGACTGCCAAGATAGGAGATCCATCGGCATCACAAGCAAAGTCAACCATAGATCCAGATGGATAGCCATCATATTTCTGCGCATTACAGAGCGATAAAAAAGTCCATGGTTTTCATTTTGTGTACGAATTAAACCAATCTCGACATCTCATGCAAAGAAAAAACAATCGCTTACACTTTGAATACCTATCAGGAGGGGGAGGGGAGGAAATTTAATTTCTCCATTTGAACAAACATAGACGAGTATGGGAAGGAAGGACAAGAAGATAAAGAATTCATCAGGAAGATAGACTTGGCATAAAGTAACATCCTTCAAAATCTATCAAACGAGATAAGGACCTGATTCTTATAGTAACTCTATAAATAGTGTCTTCCCTTCTCCACCAATTTTTTCGCAAACAAGGTATATGGATCCTTCACTCGCATTCCTCTCTTCTTTTCTCTTTCTTTCTTTCTAAAATGGGCTTTTAGGGGTATAGATTTAGGATAAATATCCAAACATCACATATCTATCACAAAGGGCAGGTATGATCGAATTTGCCTATGGGAAAGACAAAGCACATTCACGTGGAGATTGTAAACTTAAGACTGTCGAATGAAATGGCATCGTATTTTCAAGCAAGGAAAACCTTGAAAATAAACTTACATTCATAAGAATGGTGATTCCACATGGCGGTTTATTCCATATAGGTTGATGGTTATAAGATCTTTTTCATTCCAATTTCTGTCAAAAGATTAAAAAAATATACTCCTACTAGAAACTTGAAGAATTAAATCAGAACCGACATGCCTTCAAGAAGTTTTAATGTACAACAGTCATTTCTTATGGCAGTTTGTTCTTGTCACGTTTCAAAAATCCTTTTAAATATTACACCCGCTCAAAAAAACAGCTAAAGAAAAACAGAGTCCCCTATCTACTTTCATTCCACTGCTCCAAAAAACGGCTATAAAGAAAATAAAAATCAAAGTTTTTGTGTTGGTACATGAAAGTAACTTCATCAGATAGCCGCGCAATTTCAGAAACATGAGAAATCAAAGACGCACATGACATCCCAATACTACCACAGTAACAACATTGAAATGGGAGGGTAAGGGGTAGACCGTAGACATATGCATGCGTACCTATGTATTAACAACACATAGAGGCTATTTCTAAATAATCCATAATAAAACTTGCATTCAGAATTACATTGAGTGCTCTACTACACAATAAAGAAGCATGGTCACTTTAATGAGTCATTTTGATTTTAATTCAACAAACCCAGAAATTTCAAATTAGTCTTTGACTCGATCATAAATGATATCTGATTATTTTTGCAAATTAAATTACAACTTAAAGATACTCCAAACATACAAATTATTTACGTCCAAGAATTTAGTTCAATCCACAAACACGCATATATAAACTAAACTAAGGTAAAAATGGATGATAAGCAGAAAGAAGTGATGAATAAACATTAACAATACCCTAATGCTCAAATATAGGGTAACAAGCTCACATTGATGCAACCTCGCATTGATACAATGACACATAAGAAAGCCAAGACATTGTAATGAACCATTTGAATTCTAGATAACTCATCATTGCCACCACTGACTATGTAAAACAAATTAAACATAACGAAATTAATAATAAAGAAACGAGTGAAGTAGCAAACTAACATAAGAGAAAGTAGATAGTGCGCCGCGAGTACTATTAGCAAGCACCGTCCGAATTTCCTCCACCGCTGGAAGCCTTACCGCTTTCTCCTGCCACAAACAATCACAAACTTCATCACACACACACAAATATTAAACCAAAAGTTGTTGGGAGTAGGAAGATACTAACGATAACTACTATTCCCTCTAAATCATCCAATTCTTGGCGGATATAAATGACTATTTTAATTAAATGTAAAGAACCACTATTCCCTCTAACTCCTATGATTCTTCACATTTTCACTCTTTTGTGACGAGTACTTTGATCAAACGTAAACAATTAATTGAATCAAACGCAGTACTAAACTACTCGTCATGAGATGTTAAAGCAAATGATTGAAGTTAACTACTTAAATATCCAAGAGCGAAATGAGATTTCAACCTAAAACATATACTGAGATGTCAGAGCATTTTGTACTAGTATTACAAGGTCTTGATGGAGTTATACTCCGTACTAGTGTTCGACTGTTCGGATAAAACCTACGAAGCTTGTGCTATGTATAATCTACTTCTCTTCCTTCTATTGCTCGGAGGACTCAACAATAAGTATGATAACAAACGACTGAACTCGACTCGACCCGACCATTCTATAACATAAAAGCAAGTTAATCGTCTTGACTGAACTCGACTCGACCCGACCAATTGACTAATTGCTAAGATAACAAACGACTGAACATTTTTATTGATCGATAGTAGTAATTCTGATACCGAAAGATGATCATCAACAAAATTGCGCAATTCAACATCAGAAATATCGAACTCGTATACGTATCGTAAATCAAAATCAAACGAATTAGACGAATTATAAGAAACATACCTGATGAGATTGTATACGCTGAATGATCTCAACATCGTCGACAACATTTTTCGCAGCAGAAACCTAAAACACCGCAAAATCAAAATCAAATTCAAAATCAAAATCAAATTCAAATTCAAATTCAAAAATCAAAAGTTCAAAACCCTAGATGACGATGATTGAGGAATATACCTGAGGGGAGGAGCGAGAAGAGGAAGCCATTGAAGAGAAGGAAGAAGAGGAGAGAGAAAAAGGAAGGCGAGGGTAAAATGGGAAAGAGAAATTAGTAGAGTGAAAGCGAAGAAAGAGGTTCGGGAATGAAGAGGTACGGAAAGTGGTTGGGATAGCCATGGTGGCGTAACTGGCGTTGTTGAATGTGCTCGTGTTCATGTTCATCGGAATTTATTTGCTTTGTTTATTGATTTTCTTCTCTTTTTCTTTTCTTTTCTACGGGTTGAGCTGAGCACTGAGCATGGCTTGTCTAGTGTTCAATTCTCCATCGCCAGTGTAAGGTTGGAATTAGACCCACTTGGGTGTGGTTCATAGTGCGGCGGATACAAGTGACTCATTAATATTCGTCTCATTTAGGGTGGATATGAGTAGAGTTTTAACAATGGGTGAAATTTACATCATATTAAGATTATTTTCGTCTAAATGTCATTTATAAAACAGAAAACTGTTGATTACAACATTATAATAATCAATTTTTGAAAATTACAGTTTTGTATAATTTTTTTTTAAATTACATCCATAATATCACTTTTTTTTTTAAATTGCACCAGGATTGCGTTTCCGGTAAATTTTGTCAAAAAGTGACCGATATACCCTTACCTATTTGTTTGCCTACTTACCGGGATCTTTTCACTTGACCTATCATTTACCTCTCCCATTTCACCACAAATCCTCTCATCTTCCTCACCCTTGATTGTTCTCTATAATTTTCCCAAAATCTTTCCCTAATTTCTACTCTAATTCATCCCCATTTATCTTCAATTTGTTGTTGTTGGTGGTAGTGTTACTGCAAATTTGGTATTGTCCCCCAATTTGTTGTTTTTCAATTGATTAAATCAAATTTTAGAGTTTATGTATAAAATTAGTTTGGGAAAAAATTGACGATGAACCCTAATTATTTTCAATTTGTGGAAAATTGATGATGCAGAACAATAATTAATTTTAAGAGAAAATGGAAATAATAGAATTAGAATTCAATTAAATTGATTAGGGTAAAATTTGAATAAAAAGGTGAATTAGATTAGGTGATATTGTTGAATAGATGGAGAATTAGAGATCGGATGAGTTGTGAAATCTGATTTTGGGATGAACAATAAACGGTTATAAAGATTGAAGGTATAGGGTATTTTGGTATTAAAAAATGAACTTAAGTCACAATAATTCAAATTGGCATCAATTTCTCGCCGGAGTTAATGTTTTGATTGTAATTTATGATCATAAGTAATATTATGGATGTAATTTTCGAAAAGAAAAAAATATATATAAGCCTGTAATTTCAAAAGTGGTTTTAAAATATTGTAGTCAACAATTTTCTCTTTATAAAATGAAGTAATTATATTGTGATTATTATTTTATAAGTTTTTTATTAGTTTCTTATTGAAAATCTTAAATTATAAGGATGAAATAAAAAAATGGCCATTGGTAATGGTTAAGCTATAACTTTTACTAAAAAAGCTACCCGATAAACTATGATATAATGCTTTAGTGGGTTAATGAATCCGGTATGAGTTAAGACTTCCTCTCATTAGACAATCTCTAATGTTTTGCTTTAGGGGATTTGCTTGCAAAATTTGTAAACTTGTAAACAAGTAGTTTAACATTGGAGTAGGAGATAAAATGTGTAGCGTATGAGCATTGTAGCTCTCCCAAACATGTACCCTCGTATGAAAAAAGAAAAAGATATTCTACGTGTACCATCATATTTTTCGGTTTTCTATGTTGTACCCGTACTTTTTTAAAATTTTATGGTGTACCCCTAAACTTCTTACTAATTTCTTCATCATGATCTCCTTCAAATCACCATTAACTTTATCACTATCAAACAACCAACCTTTCTTTTGACTCATTAATATTGTATCATCATCCTATATAAGAAACATCGCAAATCAACTTTAATAAGCACAAATTACTTTTAAAAACCTCCGTCATTAAGCATGAAATGATAATGGAGAATTTGAGTTAAATTGGTATACTATTTGGTGGGTTAATTGGTAATTTAGCGACTTGATAAGTAAATGAGTAGGTGATCGAGTAACTGGAATGATAAAAAGACTATTTAATAGATCAATTAAGAAACTAAGTTAG
>LHUT01007304.1:3433-14321 GCA_001412135.1 Silene latifolia subsp. alba | reverse complement strand
TATTAATTAATAATGTTAAATTCTTAAATTACTCTTTAAGATTATTTAGTTTGAATTTCAAATTTTGATGGAGTGAAAACAATGAATTTACAATAATAACCCCCTAAATTGACCGGGTGACGCCATCCTTTTTACCTTTTACAGCTGTCCACTTCTACCAAACCATATACCATGCATTTTGTATATATATCTGCCTAACTGTTTTTCATATTTTTCACCTCCTCTCTTGTTTGCTTACTGGTAATTAGTAATTACTGCTCCGTATAGACGCTCCTACACATACACACATTCACCTTTGCTAGCTGTAACTCTAATTTCATTTATAATCTTCCTCTTCATCCGAACATATCTGCAGATACATAAGTAACATAACCCTTACTCTATCATTACCTAGGCATCGCTCATTTGTCTGTTGAACTGTTTGCAATCGGTTTCGTTTCGCCCTAAGCTAAATTGAAAGGTTAGCTCTGAAAACTTAAGTGTTCCTCTTACTATTTTTGTTGCACAGTGAAATAAATTTCAATGATAAGATGCGTTTTCCCATGTTTATCCAAAGCTGATCTTGTTGAGTTGCACATTGCATACTATGTGTTCGATGAAAGGTCGAGGTTGTTTGGTTTCTTTACGTTTGCGTTTTTCAATTATATACCTTACGCCTTCAATACCTTACTACTGTGTTGCTATTAAAGTGCAAAACATTGCTATAGTGTTGTTTAAAAAGTACAAAATGAAGTTGTTGCCGCTGTTTTGTCGCCGCCCTAGCCTTGCATATGACCCTGCATTTTCAGTTTAGGTTTTCCGCTCATGAATTTTCCATTAGGATTTAAAACAGATTTAGTTTACTTTGGTTTAACATTGCGAAATTTTTTAAATTTATTTCACTTGTGATATTCCTCGCAGATCTTCGCGTCCACAGGCTGGTGCTGCATCCATTACGTACGTCAGCCTCTTGTACGTTTAAACTGAAATCCGCTTGATTGCTGCAAGTGCCTTACAGGTTTGCTTTACATGTCACCCTGAAATCCAACAAAATAAAATCAAAGATTCTTTCATAGTAGCCTTCTCTTGGACGCCTCTCTCTAATCCTTCACTCTCCATCAAATTCAGCTAATTGACAGGGTTTAAACAGTTCAATCGTCAATAAATCTCGTCCTCATCACATTTTGTCGTAAGTTGATTCTTCTATAAACAATTATGTTTTAATTTATTTTTAGGGATTTTTTTAATCAAATTTCTTGTTTTATGTTTACTGATTCCGTCATTGACTCATTGTTATGGTTGAATTAGCTAGCATTTTATGTCTTAGTTTGATTGATTTTATTTGTTTGTTTTCTTTACTTGCTCAATTTGTTGCTGAGTCGAATTCGCAAACGTCTTCACCTTGCTAATATTTTTACGTTTATTTTTTTAATAATGTTCAATAATTAAGAGTGTTGTTGATTAATAATTGCTCAATTTGTTGTTTTACGTAGCAAGTTGCATAACAAGGTTCATGCCTTTGATTCATTTGGTTGTATATGGAATGAGCACCAACAACTCTTCAATTTAGTTTACAAAGCGCATCTGGTGTATGGTCGTATAGTTATTACTGTTCAAATTACTTCTTCTAATTAGTTATTTATGTTCAAATTACTTCTTCTGATTAAATCTACATCTGGTCGTATAGTTATTAATGCCAAATTTTCGGACTGCTGTTTGGATATATTCATTTGTTTGGTCATTAATTTGTTTGATCAGACATTACATATCTAACTCGAGGTTTTAAGTCGGTTTGTGTTAAGATATGGATGTGGTTATAAATTGTTGCCTTGTTTCTGGAGTATTTAGAGAAAATGTTTCATAACCCTATTTTGGCGTAAAATGTGAAAGTGAGGTCCAATGTGTATTAAGTGTGTTTGAAGACGAGTTGAATTGGGGGAATTAGAAATTACTCTGTTAAGATATGGATGTGGTTATAAATNNAAAAAAAAAAAAAAAAGCAAGTTTGTACAATGCTCAGCATAGGCAAAGTACATGGCACTTCCACAAGGCACCAAGGGTACCTACTAATTACATCCATTAAGAGCTCGGTACAAAGAAAGACATTAAAATCCGCTCCACACTACAGGTGGTTGTGTGCAGAGGGAGGCGATGGCTTTGGCTTGAGATAATGGTGTAGTAATGACTAATGAGGATAAAGATGGGGATGGTGATGTGGTAATTATGGCATGGAGAATGAGGGTGATCTTTATGGTTGTGGCGTGGGGAGTGAAGACTCTTTGGCTGGGTTACGGGCCGAATTGGGGCTATCATGGTTAAGCAATTCAACCCTGATTTGGCCCGGTTTCGGACCTAGCCAAAGTGACCTGTGACTGAATGTGACTGAATTTGGATGGGTCGGCCATGAATCGAGCAGAATTAGGGTGGGCCAAATTGACCCAATCCGTTGACTACCTGTACTATTTAACCCCTAAAATCAAACACCCGTCACCCTAAATTATCACATTTTCTCATGACAATTAAGTGGTCATTTGGCTGATATTGGAAGTCCAAAATTCCTTGAAGTTTCAATTTATAGGAAATTAATTCCTCTTTTTAATCATGGGAATTCCGAAAATGCCGTTGACAATGTGGGGAGTGAACTGCATAGGAATTTCCACGTAGTTGGTAAGCAACTTCCTCCATTTTGTGGGAATTTCAACTTCTTTTGTCAACCAACCTACCATGCACAGTGGCGAATTTAGGATTTATGGAATGGGGGTGTGTAATAAAATTTATAGCATAGAAAAAACTTCAAAATATAGTTACTCGAATCAGGGCCTTCCCTAACATTTCGAGGTTCTGTGCGATGTTTAAAAGATAGGCCCTTATAACCCTTTTTAGCAATAACTTATATTAATATAGTACAAGTTTTAATTAATGGAGTACTTGATAAATACTAAAACAATCTGATTCTCCCTAAGAACATTTTCAATTGATTTTAATATGCAAGATTAAAAATAAAAAAATGTAGTTAAAAGGAATTGAACCCGGATTGCTCAAACCATAAGTGGAAGACTACTCCTACCATTGAGCCACTAAACCTTGATGAAATATAAGCTCACAGATAAACATATATACTGTTCTTCAAAATTAATGGGGGTGAGGGTTCACCCCCATCACCCCCTATAAATCCGCCCATGACCATGCAAGTTATCAATTTTATTTGCTTATTTTCACGAACCGCCTTATGTAATTGTCGGCTTCAAAAATTCACACTCTTAAAACATTGATGTTTGTTATGACTATATTGCAAGGCATTCCGCTATGACTTACATTTTTCGGGAACAATTCAAGGTCACTCACGAAGAACATTCAACAACACCGGGTTATAATAGTGCGTTTTCTATAATTTTTTATATTTTAGTAATACCTTTTTTGTATATCTCTCGTCATTATAACCGTTTCTGATAATTAACTTATTATTATTGTTTTTGTAGCTTATAGTGTTACTTTTGAGTCGTCACAATCTGATGCAAAACTAAAAATGGATAGCTTTCTTCATGATATTCAAGTTGGCAACACTTTTGATATTGCATTTGCTAAATCAATTGACCTCGAAAATCCACCGGCTCGTTATAGATCACTTGTAAGTCATCGAAATTTTTTTGTTCTTTTTAATATCAAACTTTTTTTATTTTTAAAAACTATCATTAATTATTTTTTTTCATTTTTTCTTTTAATTAAGTTTACAATTTTGTTTATTTCAGAATGCTAGGTACACTATGGCGGCCACCTTCAGTTATGTTGCACGTTTAATGATTACGGGTTCCAAACGTAAGAAAAAGAAGAAAGTATGTGTACGTGCTATTAGTGGCGATCTGAAATTGGCTTTGACGATTGACAAGAAAACTGCCAAGCGGTTTAAGAAGGATCGTATAGCATATGTTTTCATAAACAGAATTCATTTGGTAAGTCGCCGAAACCTTATACTCATAATAATGATTAATTTTAATCGGGTTGATTCGTTGTGCGATAATATTAATTTCTTAAAGTGAATTTGTGATTTGGTGGATGTCGTGGAGAGTCAATGTTGTAGCATAAATGTTTTCTGTTGTATTCAGTAAGTGATAACAGGATTTAGGGACTGTGTATTTCAGTTTCTGATCTCCCTTATCTCTTGAAGTTAATGCATTTTTCTGTCTTGGTCCATTGATCCTTTAGCGGAATTCGATACATGCACAGTATGCGGTGTCTGTATTATTGATGTAGTATCATCGTCTGTATTTGAAACGGAGTTACTTCTTCACATTGAAAAGGACGGTTGGATTTGCAAAATAAAAAGAACGGAGTTAACTTGTGTTTGCCTTTATTTTTAACCGGGGATATTGTTAGTTTCTAATGGCTTTCCCTTATTCTTAAATTTGATTGATTTTTTTATCTGAACAATATTGTGTGCGAGAATGTAAGATGGGTAAGTGTTGGACTGTTGGGGACGGGTTTCATACCCATATCTTTAAATATCGTGTCATATACAATTATGACCATAGTATGGAAGAGTCAATCTGTAGGTCATTAGCTTATATTTTCTCTGTGTCTTTGAAGGATTGAATGCTAAGAAGATCAATTATGAAGCTGACGGATCTGCCAACGAAAGAGGAAGAACCAATATCGGGGTATTGACAAGGGCTGCTGAGATATTTCAATTTTACTTATTTTGGAAGCAAAATGTAACCGTAATAGAGACTTAATTCCGAAATGATTTTGAGTCGGTTGAAAAGATTCGCCAATTTAAGTTTATTTATTCCTAAGGCAAAATTCAACATTAAATAAAAAAAAGGGTTTGTAATATTATCGTATCTGATTTACGCTAAATTGTCCTCGAAAATGTTTTTTTACCAATTTGTCACCTAACATCCACTTTTTTTATCAATTTGTTACTTTGCTTACATTTTTTTACCAATTTGGCACTTGACCTCTACTTTTTTTTATCAATTTGGTCATTTGGCCCACTTTCTTCTCCTAGGCGCAGAGTCAAAACTCGGTCTCACAGAGTAGCTAGTATACCAATGTCATCCTCTGTAGCTCAAAATGTCAATGTAATGTCCAAGTTTGACAACCAGTCTTTCACCGACTTCTCTTTTGTTGAAGAAAAACCGCCAACTCAGAATTTCCAGTTTTCCTATCCCACACCGGCCATGCCCAAGGTAGCCCCCTGAATCCTTCGACTCATCTGATGGCTGTGATCTTGATTTGTCTGACTATGGCTGGTTAGAAAGGGTCCTCTAAGACCACCGATATAGCATCATTCTTTGCTCCTGCAGTCAAAATGGTCCTTGTAGATGGACTTTCGCACGATGCGCAAAATGGCTTTTTACATAAGTTAGGAGATGTTAACATGTGACGATAAACTTCTTGTATACCGTACATATAAACAGGACAATTTTGATATAAACAGGACAATTTTGATATCGAAAGGCTAATGACTTCGAAATCTGAACTGCAAAATTCAGAACTTTGTAGTATAAAAATGCATAAATAGGAGTTATGTACAATGTTTGTTTACTCTAAGAGCCCAAGGTAAAGAAACAATGGAAAGGCATAGCATTCGGTGAAACTTCTTGTTTGTATCAGTAACACCCCTGCCAAGGCCAATGTCTTTCCTTATGGAATCTCTTTCTTCCCGTCGTTTAATCCCTGATTTTCTAGGTAATTGGCCTAATCACGGGTTAGTGTCAAGTGTTAGCCTCGGGTATTTTAACTAAAATTGTCATGTTTTTGGCATAAAGTTATGCGTCCCAAGTCCTTACTCATGTCTAACTACAGGGTCGAAACTAGGTTTAAATTCTACCTAGAGCCGAAACATCAATTTTACCCATATTTCTCATCATACTTATTTTTGAAAAAATAAAGTTATTGTGTAGATTATTTTTCCAAAAAGCTCGCCCAGGTCGGCATTTACTTAGCTCCGTCCCTAACTGACTGTCATGTTCCAGATGCGGTTGTTTGTTTAATTTACTACACCTAATTAAGCACTTACTGAAATTTTTCATATAACGATATATCTGCAAAACATGCAAATCTTCCATTTCTTGCTCCATATCTACGACCTGGCAATGGCAATCAATTTCAAGATGGCGTTAACTTTGCGCGTGATGGATCTGGTGCACTCGCGCAAACTTTTCATGGTGAGGTATGCATAAGAAATTAACTGGTTCCATAAATTTATTTTCGAACCAAATATAACTACAGATAAAGAAACTGTTCATGCTTGTTTTGCAGGTCATTGATCTCGATATGCAACTAGATAAATTACAAGAAGTTTGAGAAAATGTCGAGGAAAAAAATTGGGGATTATGAAACAATGAGAAGGTTTTCAGATGCAGTAGTCTATTTGTTTGTTCAGAGTCGGAACAAATGATTATGCTTACCTTTTATTGACTAATTCCACATTTGTAGCAACTTACACTAAATCTGATTTTGTTAATATGGTCATTAGCAACATAACCGGTGTTGTCAAAGTAAGTACACCCTTCATTCTACACATTCTAAATTAGACATGAGACGCCGTTGTCTTTCATAGTGGATTTTGTTTTAGTGAAATGAGTTGGTAGAAGGCCTCACAGACGACTTAGACTGTACAGTAACTGATAGTAGTTGCGCTTCTGTAACTTAACAGGAAGTGTACAAGACTGGTGGGAGAAATTCAGATTTTTGAATGTTGCGGTACTTGGCTGTCTTCCGGGCCTAAGAATCTCAAGTACAGATGGTGATTGCTTTGAACTTTGAAGCATCTTGAAAAACAGCTCCCCGAGTCCCCGACTGCAAATATTCACTCTGATGCCAATGCTTGTGTAGAGCTGAGAATTGACCATCCCTCCCTGTACGGTAGGTAATATACAGATATACTACAACGCAATTTTCATTATCTGTCATCCGAAATAATCTGAGAATTGACCATCCGTCCCTATACGGTAATATTCCATTTTACAGAAAAAGTGCACCATTAAATGTGCTGATGATATGTGGAACAGTCCAAATAATTAAATGTTCTATGGACCTTACACCATCAAGGATCCCTTTTACTTGCCTTAAAACTTCTTATTTTTTCCATAAATTTACTAAGAGTAAAGGTGAAGGTACAACAAAGAGGAATACTTGACAGAAGGTTTACTTAAATCAATTCCATAAGCATGTACTTAACATTTACAGATTTACTTCTCAAAACTATTAGATTAATTGTATCTTTAAACTCGACTTTTATAGACACAAATGAGAAACTCGTCTTTAATCATAAAGTTTCTCATATCAACTGTCTGTGGTAAAATTATGAATACTTTTTTATTACTTGGGGAGTTGCGGGGATTTCATAGGTACCGTGTGCCTGGTTACGACGCTATGTCTATACTTTCCCGACTCACAAACATTTACTCAGAATTGGGATTTTCATTTAGATTGCAAACTATCGTAAATGGTTAAATGCTAAACCTGATCAATATTTACAAAATCAAATAATTTGTTAGGTGACCTTGTTGCAACATGTTCCATTTAATTTTGATTAATACGGAGTATGATTTAAAGTGTAACCCGAGCAATGGGTGTTCTCAAGAACAAGACAAATTATAAACCTATTACTCCGTATAATTCAATCAAAAACGTTTCTAAAAAGCTAGTATTTCATAACTTAATTAAATAACTTTTCTGTCAAAAAGTTTATAAATTGACTTTGCCGCAAAGCCGGCTCACCTTACAAGCTGACTAGAACTGGCAAGCGGGTTGGGTTAGGCCGTTAGGGTCATGCTAGTTCTGATCGAGTCATTTTGGGTTTTCGGCCTGTTTCTATATGTTGGTCAGATTATTTTAAGGTTAAGGGGGTCGGGTTATTTTGGGTTCAGGTCATTTGCCCATCAATGATTAAGGAAGAAATAGGTACGTTTGTGTATTATATCTATTTTTACTTTAATGTTGATATGACCGATTCTTTATTTTAATGTAAGTACATTAATGCAATATATAATATTAAGTGTGATTTTAAATAATCATTTCAAATCTTTTGGTTCAATGAGAGTTATGTTTTGTTGGGTCATTTTTGGGTTGAGTGNCCAAGGATTATGGTAGCAGTTTTTAAACTTTTATTACCTTGGTAGCAGTTCTCAAAAAGTGGATTACTTGTGGTAGCAGTTATCAAAAAACCCTTCAATCAATATATCTTTCTCACTTTCAAACACTACAAATTCTGTTTTGAGCTCGAAAAACGTTTCTAAAAAGGTAGTATTTCATAACTTAATTACGTAACTCTCTCAAAAAAAGTTAATAAATTGACTTTTGGCAAAGCTGCCTCACCTTACAAGCAGACTAAAACTGGCAAGTGGGTCGGGTTAGGCCGTTAGGGTCATGTTAGTTCTGATGGAGTCATTTTGGGTTTTCGGTCTGTTTCGATATGTTGGTCAGATTATTTTAAGGTTAAGGGGGTCGGGTTATTTTGGGTTCGGGTCATTTGTCGGTTAATGATTAAGAGAGAAATAGGTACGTTTATGCATTAAGTATTATATCTATTTTTAGTTTAATGTTGATATGACTGATTCTTTATTTTAATGTAAATATAATATATAGTGTGATTTTAAATAATCATTTCAAATCCTTTGGTTCGGTAAGAGTTATGTTTTGTCGAGTTATTTTTGGGTTGGTGGTTTCGGATCATGTCATTTCGGGTTGAGCCAGTTATGGATCGACAACGCCTGGGTCATGTTTGGGCTTCGGGTCACATTCAACGATTGTAGTTCAGGTCAATTTTCTAGTCTCGAGGTCAACCTTTTCATATTGGGTCAATCAGGTCGGTGGATTTTGCCAGATTTAAAGCAAACTAATTGTGGTTATTTGCTAAATACCCAAACTAGTGCTTATAAAAATCAATCCATATGTCCATAACTAAGTGCGAATAAAATAAGAAAGGGGGATTATAATTAAGACAATTTAGGAAATTTGAAAAACTTAGTGAAACAATTAGATTAATCTATGCCTAAACTATTTCTTATCATGTGTCTTATTGGGGATATTTAAAAAAAAAACCGTAAATTATTTGTATATACAATACGGATTTTTTTAAAATCCGCATTGGTTAAGGCCTAAGGGAAGTATTAAACAAAAAAAACCTATAATCCCCAATTTAAATCGAAATAAGATGGTAATTAAATACTTCCTAACAAACCCGTATAACCGTATGATTCGTATCCTTCCATTTAACAAATCCGTTTACTTCTTCCCCTGGTTTATTGTTCGCAACTTAAACCCTACACACTCGTCACCACCGCATTCATTCTACCTCCGTTACGCAACTCAATCCGGAGCTCAGGTACCGTCCAAAATGTCAGAAACTGGAGAAAATGCGATCTCACTTTCCGCCGAAGAGCTTGAACGGAAAAAGAAGAAGGAAGAAAAGGTTTGATTTTACTTGATTTTAGTTATCAGATTTTAATTTCCATTTTTGTTTCGTTAATTTTTGTAATTAGGTATTGTGATTAGGGTTTTTTATTAGGTTTTGTGATTTTTCGAATTAGTTTGTATTTATGTCGAGTAATTGTGAATATCGTTTTTGATAATCTGTGCTTTTAAGTTAGGAATTGTCAAATTATTGTATTTATGTCGGAAGAATTAGCTTGTATTTATGATTAGATTTTGTGATATTGCGAATTAGTTTGTGCTCTTGTCGAAAAATTGTGATATCTTACTAAGTTTTTGATAATCTGTGCAAGTTAGATTATAATGTGTTAGGAATTGTCAAATTATTGTTTAGCGGTTTTAAATGGAGGTTTGATGCCTATCGTAATCTACACGAGTTCGCAGTGGAATTAGGGATTGGTGAATTAGCTGTGACTATTCGTTTAACCCTCAATAGAATTGCCTGAAAGTTTTGAACAATTTGTGCTTAAGTTAGATTGTAATTATAATTTCTTATGACAGGCAAAAGAAAAAGAATTGAAGAAGCAGAAGGCTGCACTCAAAGCAGAAGCTGCGAAACAACAGGTAACTTGTCACAAAAGAATATTAACTTACTGTGGGTTGCGTTCGTTTAACTTTTTATCTTTTGACATAGTGAGGCTCTGCTCATACAAATGCATCTAATTATCTCTATTTTTCTTGATAGGCTCAACAAGCATCTAACGCCTCCAAAAAGGCAGAGAGGAAGAATGTGAAGAAAACTGAAGATGAGGATCCGTCTAGTTTCCTAGATCCTGAAACCTCACTTGGGGAGAAGAAGCGACTTTCCCCTGTCATGGCAAAGCAGTACTCTCCTGCTGCTGTGGAAAAATCGTAAGTAGTCGTTCCGATTATGTATTAGCTGAAAATGTGTTAGTTACTCTCTATTCCTTTGTGGGCTACCACTATAACAGTATAACGTGTCATGTCATTTTTATAGGTGGTATGAATGGTGGGAAAAATCATCGTATTTCGTGGCTGATTCAAGTAGCTCAAAACCACCCTTTGTAATTGTGAGTGTTCAGTTAACCTGCTTATGCAAGTGTTATTCGATTCATGCTGGAATGTTCTTACTGGTTTTCTTTTCTTTTGTTCTGAAGGTGCTTCCCCCTCCAAACGTGACTGGTGCCCTTCACATTGGCCACGCTTTGACTAGCTCTATCGAGGTTAATCTTTAAGCCTCCTTTTGTTTGCTTTCTTTTTCTTTAACCATTTAGACACAACGGGTATCTCATGAGGTTTTTGGTGTAATTTCTTTGTATACAGGATACAATTATCCGTTGGCGAAGAATGTCCGGATATAATACACTTTGGGTTCCCGGCATGGATCATGCCGGGATAGCAACCCAGGTATACCCCTGATTTCCTTTTTTTTTTCCCGGAAATTGAGAACCTGCTATAGCTAGGGTTTGATGTTTAATTTACTTGCAGGTGGTTGTTGAGAAGAAAATTA